>APFE030856522.1:22870-157220 GCA_000404065.3 Pinus taeda
GAAGGTGCTCCAAGGACGGTTGGCCAAAACACAAAAATGAAAGAAAACGCCCGATCCACTCCAAATTTTGGCCAAAGCCTCTTTGGCTGAGCATGGTACTTGATTGGGGACTCACAGCCCAAATTTCAAGGAATTTGGAGAAAAATTTTGTCATTTGTGAATTTTTTGTGCCAATTACAGGTTTTTCCCGTGTCGCGTCTGCGTCGCGCGCGCGGACATTTTGAAGGACTGCTCGGAATTTTGCAAACTTGGCATTTTTGGAAAGGGCATTCCAAGAGAAAAATTACCAATACTCGGGAGAAGTTTAATTTTGAGATTTGAGCCTCCAAAAGCTCAAAATACATCAAAAAAATGACTTTCTGCCCACTTTTTGAGTTGCAGAAAGTAACCTTGGGAGAAATGGTTTTTGAGGGGGCAAAACAACTCCAAATTCATAAATTCCACTTGGGATGGAAAGTAGACAGGCCAAGCTTTCCAATGAGCTATCGTGCACTTGATTTGGACCAGTGGAACCCCACTCAAAAGTTGCTGCAAAGGTGCGCGGACATGAGAGCTAACTTTGCCAGAATTGATTTTTTTGGTCAAAAACACTGTTTTGACTATGGTTGATTATTTTTACTTGTAGATGATGGATAAATGTAATATTTTCATGGCACTTTGATAGATTTTACCTCTCTTTACTCTTCTAGAAGCTTCCTTGATGTAAAAAGTGAATAATTAATGCATGAATCAGTTAGCTAAGTAATAGAGGCAAGTTGTTGAGCTGCCTATTATCTAGTGCTTAGTTTGGAATTAGTTCAAACTGCTCCTAGAAGGATGAGCTCGACCGCTAGAGGCAAGGGAAGAGGTTAGCTTGCCTATATTATGTGTTTTCTTAGTCATTTTGAGAGGTTGGAGGTTGGACTCTTGTGGGAGAAAGTTTTATTGTATATTGTACATCTATCTTTGCAATTTGAAGAGGAAGAAGGCCAGGGTTTTGCAGACATCCTTGTGGATTCTTGTGTATTGTTGTGTTGATGGTGTGTTCTCTACATGTTCTTGTAAGTTTGTTTATGTATTCTACATCTCTCTTTTGCTTCTATTTGGACAGATGAAGTGGTAAAGTTTGAATACATGCTTTGACATGCTCAGCTTTTTAGTTTGTTCAAAATTTATGTTTTCTGCTACTAGAGAGGATTCTAATGGTTGTTTGCCCTCTTTAGCTCCTTCTCTATCATCCCTGATCATCCATCTCAGATTAAGGCATCAGCGCTCATTCCTACCTTGCCCCAAAGATCCCCCTGCAAAAACTGTGCTCAATCCCCGCACCCTGAATTGCACTCCCTCCAATTGCCACCAAAAACCCAAAATCTTTAAATCAACTCCCCTTATCAATTTACTAGCCTAATATCTTTATTCCTAATGGGGTCAGCTCATCATATTGAAAGATCTACCGAATCTGACCCGAGAGAGCCTTCTCATACCTCGTAGGGCTAGCTACGAGGTGAAATGGTTTGATGTAGCCTTGAGAGTTTGTCTATCTCAGCCTAGGTGAATTCCAAGCGCTAACAAGATCGATGGTGATTAGCAACTATGGGGGTAGGAAATTACAGATTTCCTTGATCATGGCTGAAGTCCCGCACTCAATCCTAGCTGTCAATCTCATATTCAACTCTTATATCACAGTCAACTACGAGGGTTAAGGCTGTTTTAATCTGTGTCCTATTCGAAGTCCCGTAAACCATAGATTGTGATATAATACACGAACTCGATGCTCCAATAGAACACACCCTAATGTCATATCATGTCCGCCTCGTCGAAAGTCAATGTCACACTAAAATTGTGATTGCGATAATACATGTGGGCCCGAACATGTTATATTAACAGCCTTAATATAACATCACATCCACCATATTGCAAGTATTATAGGGTTGTCATGGTAAAACCTCCGATTGCGATATAATATTGCGGACCTGCTGCACCATTATAACATGACTTTATACAATATCGCATCTGTAGTATTGCTAGCTTCTAAGGGATGTCAAACCATCAATTTTGATAAGGCTATGGACTCGATGGAATTTTTAACAACTATTTAATATCATATCGCATCTGCTCCATCAGCAGTAGGGGAATCGACTATGTTATGTGCAAACCTCTGGAAGTTGTGATTGCGGGATTAAAGGAATAACTCCATTTTTTCATGCAGTTGCGATTGCGATTAAGGTGATGATGTGGATGTGGGACCTCCATGTGGGTATAGCCTCCTCTATGTGATTGGATGAATATTACAAAAAAAGGGGACTCTCTAATATAATTTTAATATGTGACATCACAAGTCGGCCCCTCCACCTGTGAATGCGTTGTTTCGATTCATTAGCAAAAATCATACACATATACATATACAAGTTGAAATGCTTAAGGGTGATTGAGGCGGATCAGACACCTATCACAGAGAACAAGGAAACTTCACAAATCATGAACTTGAAGAAACAGAGGAAGACGAAGGTCTGGCAGACGCAGAAGATGCAGTAGAAGCCAAAGGTCTAGCAGGAGAAGAAGGTGCAATAGAAGTTGAAGATTTGGCAGATGCAGAAGGTACAGTAGAAGCCGAAGGCTGAGTGAAGAAGGAAGCTGAAGACAGAGTAGGAGGACAATATTTTGACCCGATTCATCTTGAAAGATAGGGTTGGAGCCCTTGGGGTTGGTGCCTCATAATTGAAAGGATCGGTGTCCTTGGAGTTGGTGCTCCTAAATCCAAGGTTGGTGCGTTGACAAGATAGGGTCAAAGCCCTAGAGGTCGGAGCCTCATCAAAACCAAGTTGGAGCTTGGAACACATTTATATTGTATTTATTATTTTACTCAATAAAATTATACTTATACATTTCTCTGTTTAAATTGTGAATAATTAAACTGGTAATAATAACAATTGAAAGAAAATATTAATTCACACCCCCTCTCAGTATTTCCAATAGGATGGCCTCCAAGGAGAGGTTGGCCATACATGCTAGTCGGTTTTCCCTTTTTTGAGGTTGTCCTCTCAGCCATGCATTTTCCATCTCGAGTTTATCTCTCATTATTTCTTCTCTATCTCTTAAGACACTTAATTCTTTTCCCATTTCCTTGATCTTCTCTTGTTTGATTCCTGTGCTCTTTCTTGTTCTGAAATATAGAGGGGTTTTCCTCCTTCTTTTCCCTTTTTTCTTGATTAGGGTGCTGAGAGCAGTGAGGGCAACTGCTGCCTCCCTTGCAGGGGCCTCTGGAGACACCCTAGGTGACTCTTCCTTGTGTTCTTCCCCTTTTGTTTCAATGCCTTCTTCCTCTCAATTTTTCTTTTCTTCCTCTTGTTGTTCTTTCTCATCTCCATCAGTTTCTTCCTTCATTTCAACATCATCCTCCTTCTCTTCTCCTCCTTCTTCTTTTGCTTCATCATGTTCCTCTGTATTAGTTTCTTCTTCATTCATCTCATCCCCATATAGCTCTATATCTTCATCTTCTTACTTTGCCTCCACCTCACTAACAGAAGGAATAACATTACAAGTGAGGGTTTTGATGTCATCCTTTGCTGGTAAGTCTCTGAAGACTAACCATGTTATAGGGATCCTAAGGTTTTGGAGGGCATCCTCAATGAGGATCCTGATCAACCCATGGTGAGCCAATTGTTGGGAATACCCTTTCTTTACCTTGTTTTTGGAGTCTATGAGTGATTGCATCAATAAATAGGGTATGTTGAGCCTTTCGTGAACTGGTGTTTCTACCCCAAATCTTAATTCTTCAAGCATTCTAAAATGGTAGCCATAAATAACAATGTATCTACCCTCACATGAGATATATTTGATGAGTTTTTAACCTACCTCACTCCATGGGAATGGCAGACTGTCCCTCCTTACTCCATTTTTATCCTATGTGGGTTCTTCACCTTCTAAAACTAATTTCCTTTTTGCCACTTGACTGTCTGCTTTTTCCTCTTTTCTCCATGGAATTCCTAGGGAAAGTGTGGTGAACCTACCGATGGGCTCTAGGGTGAGATCTATAGTGAGCCCTATGATTATAATAATGGCATGGATTCTACTGTGTGGAGTGAGGGAATGAGCAAATCCTTGAGCTACCTCATCATCGTACCCTGTGAATTTTTTGAAAAACCCCATCGATTGGTTTCTTATAAAGATTTCAAGCACTTGGGGGTGTTGTTGTATCCTCACAGTGTTTTTGGGTTCTCTCCTATTAAACCCTCCTATCATCTTGCTTATGAGGCTTGAGGAGGAAATGAGAGGTTTTACATAAGAATTTTATATTCAGGAGAAAACAGAGTTCCTATGTATGTAGTTCACCTCCCGCAGTTGTTATATCCACTAGATTTTAGAGCATTTCTAGTTCATTTTCTTGTAAATGGGGATGGATTTTTAGATCCTACCTCTTTAGAATGGTGGCAGTGGATAGTTCTCGTGATATTCCCTCTTGAACCCCTCTCTGCCTATCTTGTAGACTGCCTCTATGTATCTTGTAGACTGCTCCTGTAGACTGTTCCTATAGGAATTCTTATGCATGCTCTTATAGAAATTCTCTTGCAGAACAATGGATCCTTGCTTCCGGTAGGTGGCTAGAGTTATGAGAGTGACTTGCATGAGGGAGTTTCGAGGAGGTGGAATGCACAAATGCATGCAAACAATGTTTTGTTTCCCTTTATGGCTTTTCAGGGTGAAGTTCCACGTAATCAGCTCCCACTTCTCATAATCATCTCCCACCTCGTAGATCCGTAGTTAACCACTTCTTGTCCTACTCCTCCTCTGTCTTTGAGTTGGCTACATCCATGTGTGAGAGGACACCCGGTTTTGTATGTGATGACTGAACGAAAGTGACCAAGTTAACTAGCCACCTTTTCACTTATAAACCAACTACCTCATAACCTTTACAACTTTTGATCAAATTATGCATATGAGTGAGTGAGCAGGATACTTACCTGTGGTCTCGATGACATGCTGCAGTTGTCGAATATTAGAGGTGTTGCATTGTTTATTTTTTGCATGGTCATTCTTCTTCCTCTTCCTTATCTATTGTCTATTGTTTTCTATCTGGAGTCTATTGTCTGTTGTCTAGAGCTCCTGGATCATACTAGTGAAGACTTGTAGCTAATGATTGTAGAAAACACAGTCTTCACCTAAATAGAAGCAATGGAGTGGAAAATGATAGAAATGATGGAGTGATGCATGGTAAGGAGTGGAGGAGATGGATATGTGTGAGGCAATGTTCCCTTTAGATCCTCTTTTTTCTCCTTGACTATCTTTCTTGTCCACCTGCAAATAACAATTACATCTTTTTATCCCTTTTTTCTTTTCCTTTTTCTCTTTTGTTTTTTTTTTTAAACACCTAGGTTGCCTCATAGAGGTTTTCACCCTAGATGTTTGCCCTGGGTGCCTCAAGGAAGGTTTTCACCCAGGGACCTTCTTATTCTTTTTTCATTTTTTTCTCATCCTTGGGCTTCCTCACGAGGTTTTCAACCCAGAGATGGAACTCAAGCACCTCATGGAGGTTTTCACCTGAATCCTTATTCTTTTCCTTTTTTTCTTTTTTAGTGAATTGATTATGGAGGAGTTGGAACTTGCTCCACCATCATCAATGTCTTATTGATATTTTCAATGAACTCTTACTTTGATACAGGCCTCTTATACATTTTCAATCGGTGTCCATTAACAAGCAATGGAATGGCTTCTTCATCTATAGTTCTGGTTTGCACTAAACCATTATCATGGCATCTTTCCACCACATAAGGTCCAAGCCATCTTGTCCTTATCTTGCCCTTGAAGTATTTATACCTTGAATCATATAACAATGCCCAATCACCCTCTTGAAATTGCTTCTCCTTAATATGTCTATCATGCCAGATCTTCTTCTGAAGCTGAACTATCTCTGTATGTAGGAGGGATTGCATTCTGAATTCATCCAAGCCATCCAAATGGAACAATCTTTCTTTCTATGCATGACTAAGATATAAATCTAGTTGGGCTACCATCCTCAATGTGTTATATTCAAACTCAATGGACAGCAAAGCCTTTTTCCCATAGACTAGCTCATAGGGTGTAAATCCAGTGGTGGCCTTCCATGTTGTATTATAGGCCTAGGTGGCCTCAACTAGTCTCTCTGCCCAATCCTTCCTGTTCCTGCTCACTACCATGGTTAATATGCTCTCCAATGCCCTGTTGGTCACCTCCACTTGCCTATTAGCTTGTGGATGATAAGGAGTGGAGGCCCTATGCTTGATTTTGTGATGGCTGAGTAGTTCTTCAATCATGTTGGAGGTAAATTGGTTGCCTTGGTCCGTGACTAGCTCTCTAGGGTACCCAAATTTGTATAATACATTCTCCCTTAGGAACTCAGCCACCTTCTCTTCTGTCACTGCTTTAATTGTCTTGGTTTCATCCCACTTAGTCAAATAATCAATGCACACAATAATGTACTACTTTTGCTTTGAAGGAGGGTTGATAGGCCCAGTGAAGTCCATGCCCCACTTTTCAAATGGCTCAAAAGTCACTTGAGGTTGTAGGAGAATTTCATCTCTTGGAGTAGGCTTTCCCATCCTTTGGCACAAATCACACTGACTAATTTACTTCTTCACATCCTGATGAAGAGTGGACCAATAATAGCATGCTTGTAATACTTTGAATGATGTCCTCTTTGCTGCAAAGTGAACTCCACAAGGCCCATCATGACAGGTCAGAAGGATGTTAAAAACTTCCTCTTCCCTTACACACCTTCTCAATATTTGATCTAGGCCAAGTTTGAAAAGATTCCCCCAATCCAGGTGAAGGGGGAGCTTTTCCTGACTATCTTGCTCTTTTCTTTGGAGGGAAATTTTGGTGGGAACTGTGCTGATACCAAATAGTTTGCTATATTAGAAAACCATGGGGAGAGAACTGAAATAGCAAACAAATGCTCGTCTCATAACTGGTCATCCACCAATCCTTCTTCACTTGCAGGAACATTCATCCTAGATAGAAAGTCTGCAACAACATTTTCCTTACCAGGCTTATCAAAAATAGTTAGATCAAACTACTGTAATAAAAGCAACCATATTATAATCTTAGCATTCACATCTGGTTTGTTCATTAAATATTTGATTGCAGCATGGTCAATATGCACAAATGTTTGATAGCCTGTAATGTAATTCCTAAATTTTTTTAATGAATGCACAATAGCCAGGAGTTCCTTTTCGATCATAGTATAATTTATCTCACCCTTTGCCTATGCCATCTTGTCCTTATCTTACTGATAAAATAGATGGCATAGGGAAATTTCTCCTCTACCTGACCTAAGGCTACTCCTATGGCTTTGTGTGAGGCATCAACATGAATATGAAAAGGGAGGGCCCAATTTGGGCCTTGAAGAATTGATGCAGTGGTTAACTTACCCTTTAAAATTTCTAAGGCCTCTTGACAGCTTTTTTACCATATAAAATCTGAATCTTTGGCCAGCAACCCAAATAAAGGAGAGGCCAAATTACTAAATTCCTTTATGAACCTTTGGTAGTATCCAACTAACCCCAAGAAACTCCTAACATCCCTTTACTTTTGAGGAGGTGGGACCCTTTGGATGATTTATTTTGTTTGGGTCCACCTGCAGTCCTTGTTGAGATATTGAATGACCTAACACGGTCCCTTCAGTCATTAAGAATTCACATTTTTCTAGATTGAGAGACAGGTTCATTTCAATGCATTTGTGCAATACTTTTCCTATGTTAGTCAGGGCTTCTTGAAAATCACAGCCATAAGCTGTAAAATCATCCATATAGATTTCCACCGCATCATGTACTAATTCAGCAAAAATACTCAAGACTGCTCTCTAGAAAGTGGCAGGAGCATTGCATAGGCCAAAAGGAAGGACCCTATAGGCAAAAGTACCCTAGGGACAGGTGAATGTGGTCTTATCTTGGTCTTCTGGGTATATTTGGATTTGGTTGTACCCACTGAATCCATCTAGGAAAGAAAAAAACTTCTTCCCTACCAAACCATCTAGCACTTGGTCAATGAAGGGCAGGGGAAAATGAGCCTTCTTTGTGGCTTTGTTCAATTCCCTGTAATCTACACAAATCCTCCACTTATCATTTTTCTTGGGAACTAACACTAAAGAAGAGACCCACTCACTATCAGAGATAGGGTAAATAAATCCTACATCTAGCATTTTTTGCAGTTCTTGCTTGACTATATCATTAAGAGCTAGATTCATCCTCCTTTGCAGTTTCCGAAGTACCTTGCGACCTTCTTTGATGTATATGTGGTGAGTACACACTAAGGGGTGTACTCCCTCCATTTCCTTGTAACTCTAAGCGAAGGCTTCTAGGTTTTCTCTCAACATGTTGCATAGATTTGCCTCTTGAAGAGCAGAAAGAGATGGATTAATTTTCAAAGTTTTCTTTGGGCCAAATTCTATGGTTTTGACACAAAATGGATTGGCATTGGCCAAGCATAAGTCAATTGGATGATTTTTCTAGGTTTCCCTTACTTCTTCTTCTAATGGTAACGAACTAGGAGTTGGAATTTGGAGTAGGTGTTCAATTAAGTCATCCTCATCTTGTTGTCCTCCTCCTATGGTTGCTTCCAAAGCATAAAGTTTAGCTGAATAAACCTCATCTTCTTCCTCCTCCTCCGACCATAAAGGTAGATCATGCTCTAGAGAAGGTTGAGCATGAGGGTATAGGACTAACTACTTGGACATATGCCCATTCTTGATGGTCATATTCCCAGCTCTACAACTAATGTAAGCATTAGTTGTGGCCAACCATGGCCTCCTAAGGATGAGACGGTAACCAGTAAGCTTAGCCTTAGGCTGGAGAACTAGAAAATTTGTAGGGTACTCCTAGGAGTCAATGGATACCATCACATCCTCCACAATTCCCTCAAGGTTGACTGTGGAATGGTCTACAAGTTGCAGAACTGTTGTGGTCTTCCTCAATGACCCTTGGAGATTGATCTTGAGCATGGTGTCCTTGGTCATCACAATAATGGTAGCCCCAAGATCAATCAGAGTGTGTGGGACAATGGTGCCATTGGTGTACACGTCTACTACAAGGCTTCCAGGGTCCAAAGATTTTGGACTTATTACCTGCCCCAACATTAATTTAGACAGCTACCCAATGACATTAATGGTAGGGGTATTCCTTTTTCTTCTTCCTGGATGCTTGAATCACTTCTCCTTAATCAAATTATTGTAAATGAGAACATCTCTTATTGCTTGGAGAAGGGAGATTTTTACACATATATTTTTTAATTCTCCTAGATGTTCAAGTTCTTTTGGGGTAGTCTGGAGTGGTTAGGCTAACCTTTCAAGAAAGGGTGGATTTACTTTAAGGTTGCTTTCCTCTCTTTCTTCCTCAACCTCCCTATGTGGAGAGGGAGGTTGGTTATCTGGGGGAATTCTCCCATATCTTAGGTTGATCTCCTGGATTTCTACAGCATAAGCTGGGTATGATGTCTCTCCACTGTATACTTATTGAGCTAGCTTATTGTTTGGGTCTGGATTTGGCTAGGTAGGCATCTGGGGTTGCTTGGGTAGCGCAGAGTGTAGGAGTTGTGGTTGGGTAGGTGGTGGAGGCAATAGAGCTGGAGAATTGTTGTATTGGGGCCTCCACCCTTGGTGTGGGGTATTCCACTAAGGTTGTGGCTGAACATAAGGTTGAATTGACTAGTTGGCTGGCTGGGAATGGTACTGAGATGCATAGGACTAAGGAGGGGGTGTAGACTAGTAAGGATGAGCAAGGGGGCCCTAAGAAGGTATAGTTGTGGTTTGGTTGGGGTTGTAATATGCATTGGATGACCCTTACATACCCTGATGGTATGGTCTAGGCCCAACATGTCTCCTTTGGTTGATGTAACAAAGCTACTCAGCGACCCCTTCAGCTCCTTGATATACAACTTTGAGTCTGGGTAAAGAAAGGCACTTGTCTGTGGAGTGGTTTTCTTCAATAACCGAGGAAATATCAATGCAGTTCAATGGACATTCGTTCCTAGGATTCCTCTTGGTGCATCTAGGACAAAAGATGGCTAAGGTTCTCTCTACTTCCTCTTGCTTCCTTTTGATATTCATGGTATCCAATTGCAAGGTAAGGCTTTGTAGCGTCTCATCTTTGAAGTCTTCCAGCATATTTCCAATTTCACCCTTGATGGATGAGTTGGAAGATGATGTATTGGCCATAAGTTGACTACCCCTACCCTTTTTCCTGGCTGTCCTAAAATGATTTCTAAAGATAGTATTGATATCCTCATAGGGTAATTGGTAGATATCTCCTCCTTCTAACAAGTGTAAGGTATCCAGAAGATCTTCCCTTACTCCTCTAAGCAGGACCAGCTTTAGTGACTCAGGTTCAAGTGTGCACCTAGCCCTTTTGTAACTGAGCTAGAATATTTCTTAATAGTCTTCTAAGGATTCATCCTGGACCATGGTCATCCTAAAAATATCTTCTTTAGTATCCTTTGACCTACAGTAGTCCCTATATTTGTTTTTAAAAGCTTGTTGCATCTGAGCCCAAGTTGTGATGCTATCTCTAGGTAAACCCATGAACTAGCACATTGTTGCATCCTTGAGGGTAGATGAAAACAATTTTAACTTTTTCTCATCATCTGTATCATCATAGGTTCGGCATATAATGACAAACTCAAGTAATAAAGTTTTAGGGTCCTCTTTGGTTAGGCCATGGAAATGAGGTAGAGTTGAGGGGCTTATATTCTTCATCTTAGTGTCCCCAATGGTTTCCCTGATGGGGAAGCCACCCTCAACTCTCTCTCTATTCCCTCTGTCATTTTGGTTTTCAGCCATTGGTTCAGTAGGAATGGGTTCCTCTTCTTCTTCTTCTTCCCCTGTAGGTTCTTCAAATATGTCTGGTTGCTCACCTAAGGGTTCCTCCAGTTCACAGCCATCGAAGAAGAGAGAAGGTTGGTTGTTGGATGAAGTGGGGATATTTCACAAGAATTTTCCTAACTTGTCCCTACTCTTACGAGGCATGAAAGGAAATGTTTTTGGGTTGGTTTTTTGAATATTTTTTAGCAAGAAAGTACTTTGCAGAAATGAAATTGTTGGTTGAATGAAAACTACTGATAGAAATAAACTACTTGCTGAGTTGAAATTATACTTACAGAAGGGAAAGGAAACCATAATGAAATTGTTGATTGAATGAAAGCTACTAACAGAAAGAAAAGTTACTTGCTGAATTGAAATTCTACTTGCAGAATGGAAAGGAAAGTAGATAATGATAAATGAAATAAAGGGAGCTACTAGATTACTTTTTCATAAATACACTAATGGAAGAAAGTTGAAGACTAGAAATAGAAGGAAAGAAAGCAGACTAGAAATAGAAGAAAAGAAAGCAGTAGTCACATTCTACTCTGACACCTCCTGGAAATGGCTCCAAAAAGTGATGAGCGCCAGTATTTCAGCAAGGATGCTACAACTCCTGGGCTACCAGCTTTACTTATCAACCCAAGGTTCATACAAACTTGGAGGTGATAGTGCTATATGCATAAGTAGAAGTGAAGGTCCTGCTTGTTGTCACTTGTTCATCTAGCAAGACAGCCTAGGGGTTCTAAGCCAGACTTCTATAGAGTCAGAAGAAGCTTGATTCTTTGATGTTAGAAGAGAAAATCTATTCTAAGAGAGCTTACTCTAATGCAGTAATGAATAAAACTGTTAGCGTTTGAAATTTCACCTCAGGTTGAGACAGGTAAACCTCAAGGCTACATCAAACCGTTTAGCCTCGTAGCTAGCCCTACGGGGCAGGAGAAGGCTCTCTCCGGTCTATCCCGTAAAATCTCCAATAGATGAGATAACCAATAGGGTACCACTGATATTAGGCTATTAAACTGATCAAAAGGGTTAATTTGGGGTTTTTGGGTTTTTGGTGGCAAATTGAGGAGAGGGCAATTTTGGGTGCGGGGATGGGACACAGTTTCTGCAGGGGGTTCCTTGGGGCGAGGTAGGAGACAGTGTTGATACCTTTAACTAAAATGGATGGTCAGGAATGAAAGAAAGAGAGCTAAAGAGAGCAAACAATAACTTTGAATTCTCTTTAGACATTAGAAAACATTGAAATTAAACAAACTTAAAAGCAAAGCATGGCAAGCATGAATTCTTACTTTAACACTTCATTTGCTTAATGTGCAGAAGTAAAGAAAGGAAATGAATCACATAACAAAGCTTACAAGAACATTGAGAAACACACCATCAACACATGAGTCCACAAGAATCCCAAAGAGGAATGCAAAACCCTGGTCTTCCTTAGCCAAAAATTGCAGAGATACAGTGAAATAATACAATGATAGCTTCTCCCTCAAGAGTCCAACCTTCCAACCTATGAAAATGACTAAGAAAATACATACTATAGATCACATAACCTCTTTCCCTGCCTCTATGGGTCGTTCTCACTATCCTAGGAGCTGTTTCAACCACTTCTAAACTTAGCACTAAAAACTAGGCAGTCAAAACAACTTGCCTCTATAAACTTGGAAACCAATTCATTCATTTAATTTTTACCCTTTTCATGAATGAATCTTCTAGAAGAGTTACATAAGGGTAAAAGTGTCTAAAAAGTACCATAATTACATCAAAGAGAATCATCTTTCACCTCAAAAAGTCAAACTGAGTCAAATCTGCGTTTTTTGGGGTGTACAGTGCATTTCTGGACAATTCTGCCTGACGGGTCGTGCCCCCCTGCCTGACGGGTCGCGCCCCTTTGGAGCCATGTTTGGGGCACTTGTAGGTGGAAAAATTGAGCAAAAGTGGGCTTGTTGGAAAGGTCTGTGAGTCTACTTTCCAACCCAACTGGAATTTTTGAATTTGGAGTTCATTTGTCCTGTCAACAATCAATTCTCCCAAGACAACTTTCTGCAGTTCAAAAAAGTGGCAGAAAGTCAAATTTTGCATGTTTTTTGACTTTCTGGAGGCCCAAAACTTCACCAAATCTCAAGTCCATCCATGAGAATATGTAACTTTGCATGAAAAATCTGGAAATGCTGAGTTTTTGCAAAATTGAGTTGCCGGGATGAAGGGTCTCACGGGGGGTGAGACCCGTTAATGAGCGAAAACTTGTAAATTGCCTGAAAAATCAAAATTGACCCAAAATTTTCAAAATTTCTTGGGATTTGTGCTATTGCTGGGCTATTTAGTGCCTTGATCCTTTAGTGAGGCCTCAACCAAGATATGGAGGGGATCGGGCCTCTTTCTCCTTTTTTGCATATACGAGAAACATGAGACTGCCATAGGACAAGCCTGTAAATCTGTCAAAGAAGTGGGCTCCTCTCTCTTATGATGACCACCCTTTCCACCCTTATGAGGCCTCCTCTGTACCCCAATCTCTGAACTTGATGCTTGGTCATCACTCTACTCATAGGTTTCGGTTTCTAACATTGTTTGAGGAGCAAAGTGGACAAAATGTACTACTGTTTCTGCCTTCAAAAGTGTTGATTTCTTTGTTGTTTCAAGGGGACAAGGAACATGAGGGGAATGTTAGGGGAGGGACATTTTTGAAAGGAAAATGGGAATACAGGTATATAACAGGTAATTTAGGGAAAACATTGCAAACAAAATCATTGCATATGCATCTCAAATTCATGTGTTTACATGGGCATATGGAGAGGTAGGGTTAGGGTTTGAGTTTTAGTGTTTAGGGAGAAGGGTATGGTTTGTATTTCTTTTACAAATTAGCAGGGGAAATTATATGGAAATACAAGGAAAGTGACAAGGGGAAAGAGGAGAATACTTACAAGGGAAAAACCATGAAACAACAATAAACCCTAGCACACTTGCACTTTGACCTTTTTAAGCACAATACATATGAATTTCCCATTTCATCTTGATGGCATTTAACACATCTTCCATGCTCATTTTTTCTTTACCAAGAAAAATCACCATGATTTAGAGGCCTACCTGAAGAAATTTAGGAGAAATAATTTGATTTGTGTCTCACTGGAAAATTTCTGTGGAGAAATCCCCAACGGGTCGCGCCAGTGTAATTTTTACACTGCAGGAAGTGCCCTGACGGGTCGCGCCCTTTTGCAGGAGTCTTTTGGAGGCCTTCCCGATGTTGGAATTGGGTACAGGATAGCACGTTGGAAATTTATTTGGGTCTACTTTCCAACCCAACTGGAATTTTTCAATTTGGAGTTGATTTGACCTGTCAAAAATAAAATCTCCCAAGACTGGTCAAAAAGTGTCAAATGAGGCTGCCTCAAGGAAGAGTGCTGTTGCAGTCAACTTTTGAATGCCTTCGTCAACCCCACATTGAGCTCATGATATCTCATTGGAAATATCTATGTGTCTAGTTATCATTTTACCCATCAAACAAATCATTTGGCGAACCACGCTAGGAGCAAACTTGATTTTCCCAAGGTCACTTTAGAGGTGTCTTTGATTCTCCTGAGGCAGCGGAATTCTTGACATTTCTCTCAAACCATGACACCTGTGCAAAAAGTGAAAGAGGTTTTTCTTCTTTGGCATGTTGTGGACAAAAAACTCTCTCAGTATTCCCAAATTCATCTTTTATTACTCTAGAACATCATTTGAGTGTGACTTGTCCCGATGTGTGAAACAAGGAATTTCGTGGAAATGAAGCGAAATGAAGGGGATAGGGAGCTTATAAATTCTTGGGGAAATTTTGGGGAGTAGGGAGGGATGTTAGGAAGCAGGGGAAAGTGTAATATCAGTGATTGAGTGAGGGGAAGGGGTCAAAAAGGGAAAAACACAGGCCAAACCTAGAAAATTGCCAAGTTGTAGCTAGAAACTAGGGTTTGTGCAAAAATGAGGATTTTGGGGGATCTAACGGATGGGAAGTGTTTGATAAGGTACTTTAAGGATAGGGGAAGGTGTATGAACATCTGGATACAAGTTTTTCTAGTGTTTTGACCATCCAAGAGAAATTGGCTTCAAAACCCTAGGAGAGGGAAATGAGCTTGCCAAGGCACAACTGAAGCATGAACAAGGTGTAACATGACCCAATGGAATCTAATATGATGATGACAACCCTCTGAATGATGATACACTCAGCTGAATGATGACATGGACCGACATTTGGACAACTTTAGAAGGAGTTAAAGCAAACCCTAGACCTAATGCCTATTGACCAAATTTTGCTTGAAGACTCACTGAAATGAAAAAATTTGACCTTGACACTTCAAAATCACTTTGTAAGAGCATATTTGATCACCAGAGGAAGGCTGGAAAGACTGACACTAACATTGGCTCCAATGGGGATTGGGCTTTACCTTCCAGAGTAGCCAAGAATATTTTCATCAAGCAATCTTCAGGAAAATCCACCTTCAACTTGCGAATATGCATATGAAATCTAACCAGATGTAGAGCAGCATCCTTCTTACTATCATCATTAAATATAGGCATATTCCTTGACCAATCTACCTTCGGAATTTTATTCGAAAAACCTGGGATGTGATCTCGGCTCAAGGGAGCATATATTCCTGTGATTTGGTCCATCTTGAAAATCTCACAGCTACTGATCTCTCTGCAGTGAAGTCACCATGAAGCATTGATCGCTGGATTCTTCAGTGAAAGGAGTCGCCAGTGAATGATTTCAGCCTTGTCAGTGTCTGATCGTTGTCCACTATCGAAAATCAGATCTTAACTTGATACATGTACTGGGGTAAAATTCAAATGAAGTGTTGTATTCAAAAGCTCACGAAGATCGACTGAAGCAGCATTTATCTACTAACGCCGATGTAAAACAAGAGCGAGTTCGAAGGCTACCTAGCGTATCTTCAGACTCCATCTAAGACTTATGAAACACACACGTCAATGAGCAAACGATAAGTTTGTTCTTCCCTAGTATGGTCACCAGTATGTTAGCGCTTGAAATTTCACCTCAGGCTGAGACAGATAAACCTCAAGGCTACATCAAACCATTTAGCCTCGTAGCTAGCCCTACGGGGCAGGAGAAGGTTCTCTCTGGTCTATCTCGTAAAATCTCCAATAGATGAGATAACCAATACGGTAACACTGATATTGGGCTAGTAAACTGATAAAAAGGGTTAATTTTGGGTTTTTGGGTTTTTGGTCGCAAATTGAGAGGGCAATTTTGGAGTTGATTTGTCCTGTCAAAAATCAAATCTCCCAAGACTGGTCAAAAAGTGTCAAATGAGGCTGCCTCAAGGAAGAGTGTTGTTGCAGTCAACTTTTGAATGCCTTCCTCAACCCCAAATTGAGCTCATGATAGCTCATTGGAAATCTTTGTGTGTCTAGTTATCATTTTACCCATCAAACAAATCATTTGGCCAACCAAGCTAGGAGAAAACTTGATTTTCCCAAGGTCACTTTAGAGGTGTCTTTGATTCTCCTGAGGCAACGAAATGCTTGACATTTCTCTCAAACCATGACACCTGTGCAAAAAGTGAAAGAGGTTTTTCTTCTCTGGCATGTTTTGGACAAAAATATCTCTCAGTCTTCCCAAATTCATATTTTATTGCTCGAGAACATCATTTGAGTGCGACTTGTCTCAATGTGTGAAACAAGGAATTTCGTGGAAATGAAGGGAAATGAAGGGGATAGGGAGCTTCTAAATTCTTGGGGAAATTTTGGGGAGTAGGGAGGGATGTTAGGAAGTAGGGGAAAGTGTAATCTCAAAGATTGAGTGAGGGGAAGGGGTCCAAAAGGGCAACACAGAGGCCAAACCTAGAAAATTGCCAGGTTGTAGCTAGAAACTAGGGTTTGTGCAAAAATGAGGATTTTGGGGGATATAAGGGATGGGAAGTGTTTTATAAGGTAATTTAAGGATAGGGGAAGGTGTATGAACATCTGGATACAAGTTTTTCTAGTGTTTTTACCATCCAAGAGAAATTGGCTTCAAAACCCTAGGAGAGGGAAATGAGCTTGTCAAGGCACAACTGAAGCATGAACAAGGTGTAACATGACCCAATGGAATCTAATATGATGATGAAAACCCTCTAAATGATGATACACTCAGCTGAATGATGACATGGACCGACATTTGGACAATTTTAGAAGGAGTTAAAGCAAACCCTAGACCTAATGCCTAATGACCAAATTTTGCTTGAAGACTCACTGAAATGACAAAATTTGACCTTGACACTTCAAAATCACTTTGTAAGAGCATGTTTGATCACTGGAGGAAGGCTGTAAAGACTGACACTAACACTCTTCATACCTACCCAGTAGCCCACTATGATCTCTGTTGGGTTCCACATTTTTGCTATACCTTCTGCGCTACCTCTTGCATCTATGGTCATGCATTCATACCTTGGTTTTATTTTACTCGGTATATCTTCCATTCTCCCTCCTATAATTTTTGTTTCTTGTAGCAACATGATTTGAGGTTTTTCTTTTCTTAGTCTCATTAAAATGTCTTCGCTTGCATTGGGTTACTTTGTTTATTTTTTGGTATACCATTGATAGCGGTACCACCCTCCCTGTATTCACCAACATTTCTCCCATAATTTGTATATATTCTTGTAGGTTTCTTCGGCCTCTTTTCTTTCCTCCTTTCATTTTATTGAAGTATTCTTGGGAGTTGTCCCGATGCATCCACAGTTGTTCTGCCATCTCCACCTGTCCCTGTCCCTTCTTAGCTTGATATTGCTGGAATGTCTCTGTATAATCTTTTTTGTTGGTCTTCTGGAATGAATATTTTATCTAGGTGTCTCCATTCATTTAGCAGTTTCCTCAACACCTCTTCTTCCATGCTTAATTCTTCTCCCTTACTTGTGTCAATTTCCATTATGGTGTTTTCCATCTTCTCTCTATCTTCCTTCTCCTCCTTCCCTGTCAGCTCTCTTTGGGCTTTCCTCTTGGGGTTTAGCTTGCCTTGACTCGAACTGCTTTGCTTTCCTTTTTCTTGATAGTCCATAGTTTGGACCTCACTGTCTTCTTATTCTTCTCCCTGTAGTGCTTCAAAGCTATTTGTTATGCTCAACTGAGCTTGGTATTCTTTCTTCCCCCGTTGATGTTCTCTCTTGCTTGTCTTCTCTTGCTTTTCACTTCTTGAAACCCTTCCTTATCTTCTTGATTTTTCCTTTGTTGTGTGTTCATGTTTTCTACCTCTTCTAGGTTCATTGGGAACTCCTTAAATAGGTGGCCATACTCATGACATCTCCTGCATCTGAATGGGATGTGTTCGTAGTCTAAAGTTTGCTACCATACATCTTCATGGTATTCTAGTTCCACTGAGTCTGAGATAGGTTCAGCTATGTTCATGTATACACATATTCTCACATATGAAGTATATCTTCCTTTTTTTGTCGTTTTTGTTATTTTGAAAAATTTGCCTATTGTATTTCCTATTCCCTCCAGTGTTTATGGGTCCCAGAAATCCATTGGGAGACCGAATAAATTGACCCAAACCGGGGCTGCCAGGAATTTTTCCTTATCTGGGTCATAACATTCTTCCCAATATCTCATAAACAATCCAGCATTATAATGAAAGTAAGGACCATTTTCAAATACTTTTTCTTTGTCTTGCAAGATCGAGAATATTACCATGAAGAAGCCTCTAGCTCCTAGCTTGAGCTCGATATGACCTCGGGGCTACCATTTTTGCTGAATCCATTTGGTGAGGTCCTTTTATGTCGGCCATACTCCGATGAACTTACATATTAGCGCATGTTATTTCATGTAACTTCTGTATCTCTCCTGTTTGTTCATCGAAATGATGAATCTCAGTTTCTCTGTCACACATGGTAAACATTTACCTTTGTTGCATGCCTGCCATCTCGCCCTAAGGACAGGTCCTGGCATTTTGTTTGTATCTCCTACTTGTTTTGGATTACTTATATTCTAGCAGGAATCCCCTGTCATCGCGTCTCGGTAGGAAGGGATCCCTCCCCCCCTTTCCTCCTCTCTCATTCCAATTTGGTTATCGGCCCCCTGGTTTGCAACTTTTCAGAAGTCGTCAGGTTTTTTGGAAACGCGGTTCAGTTTAGCTCATGGTTGCCTCGCTTACTTGAGTGAAATTTTCTTGTATGGATGTATCCATAGAAATACCCAATCGCCTGCATCAAAACTTCTTTCACTGCAATGTTGATCTGCTTGTTGCTTCATTTGATTATGCACTAGAGTCAAATTATCCTTTAAGAGTTGGAGAACTTGTTGTTGATGATCAATGTGATCTTCCATTGCTTAAACCTTAGCACTGTCTCTTAGAGATGATGTGATGGAGGGTGGATGATATCCATAAAGTTCCATAAATGGGGTCATTTTTAAAGTGGTATGGAAGGAAGTGTTATACCACCATTATGCCAGAGGTAACCACTTGACCCATTGTCTTTGTTTATTATATACAAAGCAACGAAGATATCCTTTCAAACATTTGTTCACTATCTCAGTTTTCCCATAAGATTGAGGAAAATAAGATGAGCTATGAGCCAATTGAGTACCAAGACAAGAAAATAATTCCGTCCAAAAATTTGCAATGAAAATGGGATCTCTATCACTTACAATTATTTATGGATTTCCATGTAACTTTTGAACTATTTCCACAAATGTAGAAGCAACTATACTAGCTTTGAAAGGATGAGATAGAGTAAAAAAGTATGCATACTTTGTAAGTATATCCACTACCACCATGATGACACTCTTTCCTTCAGACCCACATAGACCTATGATAAAATCCATTGAGCCTTCCTCCCAACACTGATTTGGAATGAATAATGGTAGTTAAAGACCTAGAGTTTTGATTGCCTCGATTTTATTTTGTTGGCAGCCCAAACATTCAGCCACAAACTTATGAACATCATATTTAAGGCCATCCAACAAAAAATTCCTTCTTGACCCTGTGGTAATTTAAAAAAATCCTGAGTGCCCTCATATAGGAGAGGTGTGCAATTCCAAAATAACTTTTTCTTTGAGTTTGGAATTCTTACATAGATATAAGTGATCCTTGTAGAATAGTGAATCATTTTTCTAGATAAAAGTATCAGATGCATTGGGATCTTATTGCAACTTTTGAATGAGCTTCCACACTTGTTTTTCATTCTTCTATTCATCCCTTGCTTCATTTGTCTAATCAGGTTGCATAATATAAATGGCATAAAGCAATGCCTCCACACCCTCATTGTTTCTTGAGAGCGCATCTGCAACAACATTTTGCTTCCCTTTCTTGTAGATGCTTTCAAAGTCATAACCCAAAATCTTTGTGAACCATTTTTGTTGCTCTTCTTAAGATAATCTTTGTTCCAAGAAGTAATTAAGACTATCATGATTTGTTTTTTCCTTGAAGTGTCTTCCAATTATGTAAGGGTGTTATTGCTTCAGGGCATGTAGAATTGCCAACATTTCCTTCTCATAATGGGCTTGTGTAAATTATTTCCTTTGATTGGACGACTTTCAAAAGCAATGGGTCTTCCTTCTTGTCTTAAAACAACACAAATTCCATTTCTCGAGGCATCATATTCCACAATAAAGGTTTTTGTGAAGTCTATTGTAGCTAAGACCGAAGCTCGGTACATTGCCTCTTTAAGATGTTCAAAGGCCTTAGTTGCTTCAAGAGTCCAAGTAAATGCATATTTATTCAGTAATGTTGTTAGAGGTGCTGGTATCTTCCCATAATTCTTAACAAGCTTGGGATATAACCCTTTCAACCTGAGAAATCCTCGAAAATTCCTTAAAGCTACGGGGATTTTCCATTCCTTGATGACTTTAATTTTGTTAGGGTCTACCTTAACACCCTCGTGAGTGTTGGGATGGGGTCCCTTAGGTTAGTTTTGAGGCAAAAGCCCAAGTTTTGATGTAAAAAGATGTAAAGTCTCCACAAATTGTGGTCGCGGAGCATGTAGCTAGTTAAGAGTCAAAAAGGTTTTACCCTTATTTTATGTAACTTGAGTTGGCTTTTGAAGATCTAAATAGGTGTGTCTTAGGGATGTCTAAGAAAGGTAAGGAAAGTTGTCTATGGGTACAAGCGAAGAAGTATAGAACAGAAGTAGAAATCTTAGAGGAGGGAAAGCTCTGCAGCTGAGTGTGCAGAGACCTAGAGTACTGTCTGCAGCTGAGTGCGTGGACCCCTGTAGCTGAGTGCACCAGAAAGTCTTGAGTCTGTAAGCTTAACTGAATATCTAAAGAAGATTGATGCAAAAAAAAATTGTATTTCATCTATTAACTTTTGTTATGTATGAATGTGCGTTATGATGTGATGAATAATGGTTTTATGAAATAATGATGTATTGATGCGCAAATTTAATTGATCTGCATTGTTATATGAACGCAATTAATGTTAAATGATTGCGCGAAAATTATAACGCTTTATGTTAAATTTATCGAACCCTTAAGTAGATCTGAGCAAATAATGATCTAACAGTAATCTAAAAGCGCCCTTAAGTACCTAATTGACTTGTTCAGTGCCTGCAAAATCCAATCGTAGACCTTCGTGGAGGTCTAGAGGCCGATTGGAGCTAGTTACAACAATAGGTTGCATGAGCATAGAGGTATGCGCGAGGGCAGATCCAGGTCGCCAAAAAGACATCACACTAACCTCTGGGTGTGGAAACTTGGTTCCAACATCCTCCCATACTGCTTCGAGTGAGACTTCAGTTCGCGCACCACAGATTGATGCCGAAAGGGCTAGTAGTGTAGGGATTTGCTTGGCGCAACTAACTTTGAACCTGGCTCAGGACCCCTTAAGCCAACAGTGAGATAAAATATTACCCAAATATTCCACCTCTTATACCCCAAAGAAATATTTGGAGGTTTTTGCATACAATTGTTTCTCTTCCAATAGTTTGAGCACCCTGTCAACATGTTGAACATGATCCTTCCAAGACTTGTTGTAGATTAGTATATCATCAAAAATTAGTAACAAAACTTTTCTAAGGGTTTGAAAATGGAATTCATCAAACCGTGAAATGTGGAAGGTGCATTAGTAAGGCCAAAAGGTATGACCAAAAATTCATAATGACCTTCATGAGTTATGATTGTTGTTTTTAGAATGTCTCCAATCTTCCTTCTAATTTTATGATATCCTGAATGAAGATCCAAGTTGGTGAAGTAAATTGCTCCATGTAATTAATCCAACAATTCATCAATGAAAAGAATGAGAAAATTATCTTTAATAGTGAGCTTGTTCAACTCCCTATAGTATGGACACATACACCATGATACATCATTCTTGTGTACCAAAACCGGCCTCTAGCATTTCTGCAACCATATGTTCAATTTCACTCTTATGGGCATAGGGATATCTGTAAAGTCTGATGTTTAGAGGAACATTTCTTGGAATTAAGTGAATATCATGCTTATGATCATGAATAGGTGGGAGTTCCTTGGGAGTCTCAAATACCTTGGAATGATTGTTGAGGACTATTTGAAGATCTGGAGAAAAGGGAGACTTAGATATTTGAACATCTAGTTAGAATAATTGTGCAATTACACCTCGTTGTTGCTTCTTTAAAAGCTTTGTCATGCCAACATTGTTGCTCATCTTACCAGGTTTCCTAATGATACCCCTTAATTCATTTTCCTTTCTTCATAGAAAAAATTCTTGAAAATTAAAAGTTATCGTCCCCAAAAATTGTAACCATTGGACTCCTAACACAACATCAACGCCACCCATCGGAATGGAAATAATTGGACAATTCAATGCATATTCTCCCATGGTTTGATTAATATTATGACACTTCCCTGCGAAATTTATAGTTCCTCCATATGCAACCATCCCTTGACACTCTGGTGCTGGGTATAGAAAGAAATTCAAATCCTTGCTTATCTTACAATGAATAAAATTATGGGCACTACCCAAATCAATCAATATTATTACCTTTTTATTCTTGATACATACTCTATCTTGAGAGTTTGAGTAGTGGTAATTCCCGCCAATGCATTACAATATATGGTTGGATTCATTTCTTCTTTTTTAGCCCCTGGTGATGATTCATAGTGTATACATTTTTCTTTTGATGTTTCTTGTTCCTTTTCTTCCTCCTCTTCATAATCTATGTAAAATAATTTATTCTTAGCACATTTATGTCCTTCAGTGCATTTTCTATCACAATTGTAACAAAACCATTTTGCTCTTTTTTCCTCGAGTTGTTTTGGTATAAACCTTGTAGGTTATGGAAGGCTAGGAGAAACAACACTTCCATCTTTATAGTTGTGAGTGGTATACCTCCTTGTTGCCATAATTTTGCTTTCAACTTTTCTTACCACCCTAATTGCATTCTCCAATGACTTAGGTTCCCAAAGGCAAACCTCATGTTGGATATTTTCCTTTAAAGTCCCTATGAAGACACCAATTATATGCTCCTCTGGAATATCAGTTACCTTGATATGCAATATTTGGAAGTCTTTAATGTGCTTCGCCATTAAACCCTTTTGTTTGAGATTTATCAGTTGGCGAAAGAAAGTGTTTCTCTTTATATCGCCATCATGTTCTATCAATTCCTCCATAAAAATCGACCAAGTTACAAGTGATTTATGAGAACAACGCTATTAATACCACACAAACTAATTGGGTTCTAAATATAAGTTGCAATGAGTACCTTTTGTGTGTGTTGCATATTATGTAGATCAAATAATTGCTCCATTTGTAGTATCCATGTTATTATATCCTTGCCATCAAACTTCCTCATGTTTATCTTTGGAATGTGGGTTTTCTCAAACCCAATGTTGGAGTCTCTAAAATTATAATTCATATTTATTTTTTCCTCATTGTGATTTTTATGGATTACCTTGTCACCACTAGGAAGCATTTCTTGAAGCAACTTTGTCAACCCTTCCAACTTGACATTCATCGTGTCCATGTCTACTTTAAAACCATCCTTCAAACCTTCCATGTCCCTTTTTATTTTTACTTCTAAATTGTTCATCTTGACATTCATTATCACTTCCAATTCATTTTTTGTTACTCTTTGCGAGAGCAAAATTTGTTGCACTTGCTCTTATAGTTTTGATATATCATGTTGCATTTATTCTTCTTCTTCATACATCATAGTAGAGATTTCTGGTTTTTTACTGGGAGTATCCATTTTCTTGTTGTGAGGAATATCATAACCAATAATGATATCTATGCTTTATTGTCATACTAGATTTACAATTGCGGACAAAAGTATCTCCCCTAGGTCAGTGGCTAACCTAAATCAATAGAGAGACTAGGAAAACAATGCTTTAACTTACAGTAAATAAATGATGGAGTGAGGCCTACCTAGAATCCTTCACACACTTCACTCCTTATTTAGCTTGGAAGCTCCAATTCCAGCTCTGAATGCCAAAATTAGAACCTGCATAGTCAGATAACATAAGCCAAGAAACTATGATATCTATGCAGTATCATCTAAGTACTTCATTAAGTAGATAAACATGGTATTGAAATAAGTTAAATAACAACATCACATATAGGAAAACAATGAATTCTTTGCATTAATATAAATGGAAAGAGATTACGACCATAAGTAGCAGTTGATCTTGTAGAAGAGATCCTCCAAGTTGTTGACTTGTCCTTTCCTGGTCACAATACGCACCTCCAATCACCCTAAATGCATGAGATGATGACCACTCAATACAGTATCATAAGGGAATAATCACTCTCCAAAAGCCAACCCCAACCACATACAAGGCTAGGAATATATAGGGAAGTATGGTAAGTTGGGAGTTCTTATCCAATTACCAATATAGGGTAAGAGACCCACGTTTGATGGAGGGATAGGATCAAAGGATAAGTGGTGAAAACTCCAAAGTAGGGAAGGATAGGATCTGAATGTTTTATCCAAGGTAAGTAGTTGAAATAACTTCTGGAAACTCCTAGAAGGGTAAGTTTCCAGAATCCAAGTCATTCTCCTGGATTTCTATAACCAACGTAGGTGCAAAGGGGATTAACCTGCTAGGGACCAATGCAAGCCATAGTGGAGCAACCTATAGGTGAACACACCCCAATAGGCTTACATGGAGTGTTGGTCTTCAAACTGGCTTAGATGAAGCAATTGGATTGAAACTCTGGGGGATGAAGGGAACATGCTTAGGGCTTTGTGCAAGATGGCGACAAGGGGGAATATGATGTTGATTGATCCCATTAGGAGGCTAACTAGTCGAATGTGAAAAAATGGCCTATAATAGAATGCCCCCTAAAGCGCAAAGTCAAAGATGATGACTAATGACTGAAGTGCTTTACCTTGTGACAAGTCGGGATCAAGGACAACTTGTGAGATTCATCTGTTACAATACATTGACAACATTACATCTTTGTTTGTTGAGGGAGGCATACCCATACTCAACTCATAAGCTAACATAACATGTATAATGATCAAAAGACACATCCAAAAATTCAATTGGTGGAGCCATGACTAGATGATGATCTATATGACCACGACCATCATACATTGTGATATTTGTATAACTCCTCAAATCACAGCCCAAATGGATGAAACTAGATTTGGGGTCTTCTATCTCATTCACATGACCAACAAATGTACGAGTCTAACCATGTGAATCAATGAGCTGGAGTCGAACATGGTAGACACCATTTGATTACAGCCCAATGATGTAAGTTGTTAAGAGACGCGAGAGAAACCACCGATGATGTTAATGGCTCTCAAGATACTATAGTACAATCCGTATGGTGTGAATGAATGAGTTGATGCCGAACACAACACATAATCTTCTGGTCGAATCCCATTGATGTAAACTTGTCGCTGAGAGAGAGGAAAGTTTCCCTTGACGTATGCAAGCACCAAGGTACTAAAGGTGTGTTTCTAAGTCAACTTCCTGGTAGTTGTGCTAATGTCGACAGGAAGCGACCTGTCGCAGGAGGGCCTTGATGTATCCCCCATCAATGACACGAAACAAGTATCATGATTGAGAGAGAATGATTAGAATGATGCTGATATGGAACTGGATTAGGAAAGGTAGAAATGAAATGAAGGCTTAAGAGTATTGTAGTGGAGATCAACTGAATGACTTATCTTGAACACACCAATGACACTGAATGGAGTTGGCAACATTTACCCAAACCCGAAATGGAGGCTCTAAAAACGATATGATAGCCAAAAGACAAGCCAAATACCTAACCTAACAACCACAGAGATGAAGTGGAAGAGTCTTGTGTTCAAGAGTGACTCGCTGTCATTAGAAAAATGGAATCCCTTGTTTTCTCAATTTCCCCAACCATACTGGTCAGTGCATCTTAATTTTTTAACAATCTTGAGGAGGAAAACAAATGCTTGATCTGTAAGTTCATCCTTCAGATGAATCCCTTTGAGTATATTTAACGAACCCTGAGAAGTAGTGGTTTGGCCCCATCATGATTGACGAGTCCATCACTATTGATGTTTTTACGAGTCCAATGAAGGTAAAAGTTGACATCTCTTTCATGTTTAGAGAGTTTCAAAAAGAGGCAAAAAAGAAAACTCCATATGTCCCTTTTCGTAGGTAGTCCCTTAGGTTCGAAAAGGTAGAAAACAATACCCAAGAGAACCTCTTAGCCATGTTCAACTAAGGTATTAATTTTTCATAGTTAGTCAATCTTAGTCCGGAAAAGGATCAAACTGATACTGAGTAGACATCTTTTCCTTTACTTTTACGAGTTTGAAAAGACAAGTGCTCGACAAAATTTTCATATTTCAGGAGTTTGGAAAGAGTTGAAAGAGGACTCCTCCTAGAGGAACAAGTGGTATAAATGGTAGAAACTAGTTTCGGTCATGATGTAAATGCTCAAAAAAAACAAAAGGTCAAGAGGATGGCTAATAAATCCACTCATCTCAGCGATTCCTTAGGAAAAGGCAAAAAACCAAGTGAAAGTGTATGATCGGCCAAGAAGACGGTGACGATGGAATGAAAAAAACCAAGGCTCATCTCGAAAAAAAACTAACAAAAATGGCAATCACAATGGATAAAATGGGAATGGTTTCATTTTTACAGAAGCTTGAAACATGGGAAACTATGCTTGAAATTGGTTTCATTTTTACACAAGCTTGAAATAGAGAAAAAACTATGCTTGGAATAAGTTTTCATGCCCCCAACATAATGACTCAAATCAAGGTACATGCCCCCCAAACTTCATTTCATGCACCTAAGTAGACTACTGGGTACTAACAGGTGGATGGAATGAAGGTTCATTTACAAGATCAAGTGAAAGAATCGATTGGGAATTTATGAGAGATAATCAACGACTTTAATTGGAAGGGGATTTGTTTCATTTTTTAATGAGCTTGACAAAGGACAATAACTATGCTCATAGGAACCTATTTCATTTTTTAATGAGATTGACAAAGTGAAAGAACTATCCTCATAAGAGCTTGTTTCATTTTTTAACGAGCTTGACACAAGAAAAGGAACTATGCTCCAATCTAGATTATGGCCTCCAAGAGACCTTAGCTTCCAAGGGATGCATATCAAAGGATCCAATGGAAAGATCAGGCTCCAATGCCCCCAGTAAATAATTCACCACATCACCTACTATATCTAGGTCAAAAGAAGTTGAGTAGACAGTGAAAGACCCATCTTCATCAGTAGGTACGTGAATGGGACAGGTTTCCACATAATTAACCTATCGCGGGGGGGGGTGGGGATACCACTTGAATATAAGGACAATTTAGGGATGTTGGTTGATTGGGAGTCAAATTAGGACCAATGAATTAAATTTGGTCAATGGTCACAATTCTTTCCTCATGCAGGAAACACGTCACACGAAAGAGTGAAGAGCCAAGAGCTCCCATGACATAAACATTGTCACACCCAAGGAGTAAATTAAAATCCAAAGGGCCTTGGACCACCATCACATCAATATAGATAGTATTTCCTTCCAAAGTAATAGGCAACTTAGGAAGGATCCCCAATGGTTGATTGGTTCCTATGTTAAAAGCCAATAGATTTTGGGTAACGGGCACAAGCTAAAGAGAACCTAAAGTTTTCCAAGTAGTTGAGGACATAATACTACAAAAGCTCCCTCATCTATGATTGTGTTAGGTACAACCAATTTATAAGCATGGACCATGACCTTGAAAAGCACATAAGGAGGAAGACGATATCCTATCAGCCGACTCCAATCAAAGGAAGTGACCATACTACTTGGAGGGGGTGACATGAGAATGGGAGAACTATGCCCTTGTGCTATGGGAATGAGAGGATTTCCCCCCTGTGCCATTGGAACAGAAGGGTTGCCCCTAGTTCATTGGAATCTAAAGAAATGAGAAGAACTTGAGCAATATGAAGTTCACTCTCTGAGAAAGGTACGATCAAATGAAGGTGGAATCAAGTCAACCATTTCCTCAACCAATGGTTGGTCAGGAACAAACTTATGATATTCACATTCAAAGAGAGTGGGATTGATTGGATTCAAATTCTGATCAATCACTTCATCAACTAGTGGAGGATTGGGAGAAAGCTTTCGGTAACCCGCTGGAAGTCGTGGCTGAGAAGTTGTACGGTTTTCCAACACTTTTGAGGCTTCATCCATATAAGGAAAAAGGTGAATAGGATGATCCCCTTCACATATATTACATGGAAACTTGACTTTACCCTTTTTCCCATGGACCTTACTATCACTAGTTGAAGGTTTGTCACTAGCATGATCTCCAAAAGCTGACGACAAAGGCCAATGTAAGCCTGTGGACCACACTTCTAATACCTTGGGAATACCAGGACAATATCTAATAAGGTGGTCACCCTTACATAACATGCAAGGGAATTTAACTTTACGGGTCTGGATGGAAGGGTTCTCAACATCAGTCACATCAGTAGCAATGGTTGCTTGGTTCCCCCTTGCTTGTTTTTCTTTTCCTTAATCTTTCTTTTCTTGTTCTTCCTCTCGACCTGGTTTACTAACTTGTAGGTTTTCAACAAACGAAGAGGAAGAAGACCGAACAGGAGAAGAAGGAAAAGAGTCAACTTTAGGATCAACATGAGGTTGATGTTGTTCAGGTGGGGAAGAACTCGATTGAGAAGTAGTTTGGACATTTAGAACCATAGGGGTCAAAAATAACTAGACTGGCAAATGAATGGTGAATCCAGGAAGGGACAATGTTTCCATATAACGAGCACTAGTATTTCCAAAATAAGGAAAAGGACCATCATTCTCATCAGAGGGGTTCCCTTGATTGGTAGACTCTGAAACTTTTTCCATTAGTATCAACCTAATATCCACTAAGGAGTTGTTCCATAGTAAGGATGTTGTTCTGTGGTCAATTAATTGATTTTATAAATTAAAGACACAAACAAAACAAAGTGGTAACTAGGCATAAAGGTTTACCAAGCAACTGTGAACTACAATATACACCTTGGCGAACTAAGGACTTAACATACGTGCAAGAAATCTCCCCAAATGTTGTGTTCGATGTATCATGGTATACAAGGTGGCCGACTCGATTACCTATGGATGGATAAAAACCTATAGGGGACTCCCAAAATATACTCGATGGTTCGTGGGAGTGCATTCCGTAGTAGTGTTAATGCGTAACCGTTCGATAAGAGCATTCCCGTATACTTTACGTGTGTCGAGCGTCATCCAATATACCCAAAGGTACATGGAGAACGATCCTATCACTCATGTACATGGAACATATTTCACCCTCGCGATGCAACACTGGCAAAAAACGACAGCTCCTACATATAACAATGTCGAAACATCTCTAGCCTATACCTCTATGTGTGTCGTTAAATTTCAAATGCTCCTTAGGTTAATTGAGATGAATTTTAGAGTTGATCCTGATTTATGTTTCAGTTTCAAGGCTAAAAAATCGATGTCACCTTAACAAACCTATAATGCAATTAATATGACAAAAAGAACTCTTTTAAATTTCAATGAAGGTTATCTAGTGTAGGGAAGAGGTGCAAACAATGATGCACTAATCAAATATGCATCCATCAAGAGCTTCCTAACTATATCTTTCAATATGCCAAACCATGCAATGTAATCTATGCACAATTCCCCTGAAAACTATGCAATTGTAATTTGTGCATAATTTCCTTTCTAGCTGTGAAAGTGGGAATTATAACTATGCAAATGTGATTTATGCAAAAGAATTCTTGAAAACAAACACAAGAGGATTCCAGTCAAATCAAACGTAATCTCAAATTTCATAAACATAGGACTCAAATTGAAATTGGATGAAAATTTCAAAAATCAAAAGAGATGTCACTCAAAGGCGATTAACAATCATACACAATTCAAACCCCCACAACGCCCCCCCCCCCCCCCCCCCACCACAACGATTGAGGGGGAATTGTTTTTGCAAAAATGAAAGCAAAAATATGCAATTTCACACTAGTTAATTCCAATTTCAGTCACAAAACCCTAGATGAAAATGCAAAGATTTTTCTTTTAAACACTTTTAATTTTAGAAATGACTAAAACTAAGATGTAGAGTATAATCACTGATTCAAATACACTTTTCAAAATGAGGACTAGAACAACAATTCATCCAAGCGATCAATGATCAAACAAAACAAGTTTGCATGCAACCTAATGATAAGAACAAAGAAAAATCAAACAAATTCTTACCAAAGGAAATCAAACACAAATACAAACCAAGTGGGGGCTTTAGATAGACCACAAGACACTCAAGACTTAGGGAAGTTTAACTGGAAGTAGGCTGACCAATGAGAGGCTCAAGAACCAAGGCAAAATTTGTTCAAAAAGAGGGACCAACACTGGTGAAGAAAAGCCACCATTGTGTTGCAACGATGGTACATAATGGGCCTGGGTGAGGTGCAATTTTGTATCAGAGGCATTGGGGGAGTGTTGGGCCTGGGAAAGAGTATTTTGGCACAAAATTGCAAAACATGCTCAATGAAATCACTTCCTGGGTTTGTTCTTGTTTGGATGATACAACAAAGTTTTGTCAAGGAGGTAATCAAACACAATGGACAAGGAAATCACCAAGGGAAGACTTTGTTCCCCACTATGGTCGCCAATTTGTTATAAGATATTTACAATTGCAGACAAAAGTATCTCCCCTAGGACGGTGACTAACTTGGAACAACAAAGAGACAAGAAATATAATGCTTTTCCTTAAACTAAATAGATGACAAAGTGAGGCCTACATGGAATCCTTCAGACACTTCATTCCTTATTTAGCTTGGAAGCTCCAATTCCAACTCCAAATGCCAACATTAGAACTTGCACAACCAGATAATACAAGCCAAGGAATTATGAGATCTATGCAGTATCATTTAAGTAATTCATTCAATAGATCAACATGGTATTGAAATAAGTGAAATAACAACATCACATATAGGAAAACAATGAATTCTTTGCATTAATATAAATGGAAGGAGATTACAACCATAAGTAGTAGTTAATCTTGTAGAAGCGCTCCTCTAACTTGTTGACTTGTCCTTTCCTTGTCACAAGATGCACCTCCAATCACCCTAAATGCATGAGATGATAACCACTCACTACAACAAAATAAGGGCTAATCACTCTCCAAAAGCCAGCCCCCAACCACATAGAAGGTTGGGAATATAGAGAGAAGTAGGGAAGTTGGGAGTTCTTATCCAATTACCAATATAGGATAAGAGATCCACCTTTGATGGAGGGATAGGATCAAAGGATAAGTGGTGAAAACTCCAAAGTAAGGAAGGAGAGGATCCAAATGTTTATCCAAGATAAGTAGTTGAAACAACTTCTGGAAAATCCTAGAAAGGGAAGCTTCTAGAATCCCGATCATTCTCCCAGATTTCTAGAACCAATGCAGGTGAAAAGGGGAGCAGCCTGTAGGTGAATACACCCTAGTAGGCTTACAGAGAGTGTTGGGCTTCAAACTGGCTCAAATGAAGTAGTTTAGGACTAAAACTCTAGAGGATGAAGGGAACATGCTTAGAGCTTTGTGTAAGATGGTGATAAGGGGGGGAATAAGATGTTGATTGATCCCATGAGGAAGCTCACTGATTGGATGTGACAAAATGGCCTATAACATTTACTATGCTCTTTGAATCACTTTAGGCTAATTTTTCAAATAAAAGTGATGCAAATTAAAAATAAAAAATAAAATACACACCTTTTTTTCTTGGTTTTTAGAGCTTGATCTTGAAACTGTTGTATGTCTGTAATTTTTGCCTCCCTAAGTCTGAAATTTCGTGTCATGGTAGCCCTTTGTGTCCGCTTTCCAACACCACCGGTTATAGTGAGATTGCATTCTTCAATATAAAGTTAGGCCAAATATCCCAAGATGGCCTTCTTATGGATTGGTTGAGTAGAGTGAACTTGTATGGATTTCCACATGTCACTGTCTCATCCTTTTGCACTAAAAATGGTACCCAAGAAATTATAGTTTCTGCACTTTCGGTTAATTTTTACAAAATTCAATTTGGATGCCCAAAATGAAAGTTATGACGATTTTCCCCAAGACACATGTTTGAGACGGAATTTTGGAGCATAAAAAAAACCCTAACTTCCTTGAATAATTTCTCCGATAATATAGAAAAACAAGCTCTAAAAGTTTTACACAATATTCAACAAGATTTCAAATTCATGTGGTTGAAATTTAGCTTTTGAAGCCTTGCAAACAACAAAATTCCAAGATGGCCCGTTTGAAGCAGCGAAACCCTAGGATCCAAAGCTATGATACCAAATATTATGTAACTAGATAAGAAAACATAAGAAAATGTAGATCAAAACTTGAAAATAAACCTCTTCGAGGGGGAAACCTCCTTTTACATCACATAAATGAATAATTCTTGCATGATACAAATGACAAGGCCTCCTTTGTATTTATAGAAGTCTAAATTGTCACAATATAATTAGGGCCTACATAACAATAATATTGTAAGGCTATATAATAACAATAGTGAGCTTCTATAGGGCATAACAATATCAATATGGGGTTACACGGGACACAACAACAACAATATGGGGGCTACACTAGTATTAAAGGGACCTAACGGTAAAGACGTCTGCATTGTATACCCTAGGTTGCAGGTTTGACCCTTGTGAGGTGAGAAGTCAGTTTGTTTTTATTTTTAATTCACGGATGCCATTTTATCAAATGAATAACTCTAATGGCAGTGAACAAATTGTAGCACCAATGCGAGATTTTAGGAGCATATTTATTTTAATATAAATTTTATGTGGTTATTTTGAAATTTTGGGAACATTATTTTTCCAAATTGAGTACGGGAAGATGTTGGATGACAATATTTTCATTCAGCTAATGTATGCCTCAATATAGCCTATCCATCACATAAACATAGGCATAATATAAACAGATAATATCAATTCATATCCACGTGATACTAACCTCGTAGATTTGTCAAGGCTACTGTTCCACTTGATTCCTCATAAACCAGAAACCTCTTCATGCCATTCGCCTGCATAAGAAATCATTCCTCCACAAGAATGATCCCCGACAATCCTATCACACAACGACATACATACATGTAAACACTAGCTTAAAACAATCATGACCCTTGACGACATGACATACATACATACATGTATACTTATATAAACATCATAATCATGATCATAATTACCAGATATCGTAAGGTCAATGTTAAGGGAACTCCCTTTATCTGTGCACAACATGCATAACATTGAAAACAACAATTCCTAACTTAGCCAAGGCATATGATATGTTACGCCCATCTACTTTACCTTTCATGCTACATTTCTCGCGATTGTCCTGTCACTGTCTATTCATCCCCATGGACCCAACCAACCCAACTAGTTGTCACATTCTTGCCTTTAACTGCCCCTAGTACCAACTCAATAAAAATTTCCTCTTCCCTGTGAGGTGGAAACTATGAAATCTCTATTGTGAATACATCCTAAAATTGTTGCAAAACTGGATGCGTCTTGAAGACTTTTGCATCCTCAACATCCCTAGCTTTATCACTAGAAATGTGCACTGCAAATAAGACACACCCTTTCCTGAAAATATGCTTTGCCTACATAATTGTAACCATTTTAATTGATGTTTCCTTCTTCTTACCCTAAAAGATCCTATGTTCTACATTGTCATCTAAGCACTCAATGACCTTCTCATAACAATCTACCTTAGTCCTACGAAGATACAACTGGTCCATACCCAGAAGCATATTGTACGAATCCAACAGAAGAACATTCAAATGCGCTGATATAGGCATATTTTTTAACTCAAATGCACTAGCTCTTACCCACTGATGGACTCTCTTCTTAGTACCTGTAGCTAATTGCACTAACTTGTAACCTGTAACCTGTAATTTGTAACTTGCAACCTGCAACTTGTGAGTTGTAACCTGTAACCTACCATCACCTATGTTTTGTTGCTCTTTACTCATGCACCAAGCTTCATCCAGGTCTTACATTACCTGTTGGGTTTCATTTAGTTCTCCCTTATCCCCATTAACCTTCTTCTTTCCCCAACTAATTCCCAAAGCCCTCAAAACATAAAAGGCAAGAACAAGTGACAAACATGAAGAAAACCGTGAAGACCAATAACAATACAACACCACAAACAAAATGGCATGTCCATGCACCAGACGTAAACAAAATTGCAAATCAAAAGCAAACAAATCACAAAACACTAAAAGCACAATAACTCATAACAAACACCATGACTCAACCCCATGGTTCCCAACGTTTCCAAGGGAAAGCTCAACTCGAGTCTTCTTCCTTCCAAGCGACCACACCTCTGCATCTTCCAGTTTCTTCAAGTCTTAGTCAAATATAGGTGGCCTGGCTTTCTTGAACTCATCCGACAAGTATCCCCTCTCACTCCCATGTAATGATGATATCAATGATGACCATGATACCAGTCTGAAATAGAAGTAGCGTAAAACCCATATCTATCACCTCTCTTATTTGATGTATCCAATAACCTTCCATATCTAATTGTGTCATCCCTATCTGACATGTTCCCACCATGAGACGTACTGCCATATGCCCCATTAGTTTTGTTCTCATGTCCATGACTGATCCAGAGTGGTCCCTATCTCTGCAAGTCTGACAAGCTCTAAAGGATTACTACATTAACCTATGCTTATTTCTCTTATGCCCTGATAAGTCTTCCTTGTGATTGAATTATTCTGTCATTATCTACTTTACAACTTCTTATTCATGCCTTAAAATGTCTCAAAGTGTCCGTTATGTGAGGAGAGTACCAATCACCATGCTGCTCATCTGATCTATAGGGAGAGTCTCGTGAAAGGAGTATACTATTTTGATAGTCATATTTTATCTTCTTCTTCTTGCAAGTATATCATGTTAGTAAACCAAAACATAAGCATAACCCACACACCTCAATATAGTTCAGGGGAGGATATCTCGTTTGCAAGATCAACCAAATTAACACAATACATGTATATACATAATCATAGCAGTATATAAACATCATCTCAATCATCATCATAGTTACCATGCATTATGTCACAACTACAACACCAACTAGACATAATGCATGCACAACAACATATAGACACTAGCACGCATAACCGGTGCGTATACAATCAACGTGCATTCACGACAAACACATCCTACCAACAATGTCATCACTATTATATGAAACTACAACTAAAATAAGGACTAACGCCATGCATACATAACAAACACATAGAACACAAGCATAATGGACACATGCAACTGACATGCATGCAAGACAAACACATTCTTCCCATCCAGTTGAAGAGTTTAACCATGCTCTGTTACGACTTTGTAGCATCCTCCTCCCACATTTACCCAAGCTAACCGGTCCACCAAGGTAAACATGTGATGAAGATTTACTATGATATGGTTCAACTACCCATGTACATTCAAGGAAGTGGAATCGAAAATACAAGACCAATCTGACCTTCCTAAGGAGCTACAAAATCTCCACGAGACAACCAACCCTTCCAAGTGTCCAACCCCTAAGACAACTTTATGTATTGTTGAACTAGACCCTGAGTCCTCCCATGGCAAGCCTTCCATGCAATTGAGACCCTCTAATCGCTCCCATAGTAAGGCATCGATACAACTGTGGCCTTTTTTCAGGCAGTTTTGTGCCAGCGACCCTGAATTATGAGCCACTTTTTTAGGGCTAGGACTCAGGCCTCTACCCAAATCTTCATGAAACTTCTAAAAAATGATAAATAAAAATGAAATAAGGCTATTAATACAAACACTTGAACAAGGACTTGAATGAACCCTTACCAGCCATGACAAACATTTCGTCAAACATATCATAAGCATGTAATCTACAAGTCATAACAACAGATTTGAACATAAGAATCTCATTTTTATCTAAAAATCGTCAAGGAGGACTGATGTCTCCTCCCAATAGTTGTATTTTTATCTATTTGGTCATTCATTCCTTAATATTTCATCTACTAACCAAAACATAATGAGATTCATTCATCAAGATTGTCATGAAAAATGTTTATAGCCAACGAATAACCAGTGATATATCAATGATGAAACAACCGTTAAAACGACATAATGACAAGCACATTTACTCACGAAATACCAAAGGAAAAGGAGCTCTTCTTAACACATGCAAATCCAACCAAGTCAGGGACTTCCACGTACCACTCGACCATAGATTGGGCTGAACCAAATTTCTCTTTCAGCCAATCACCCCTTTGCCATATTCTAAGCATAAATATGGGATCTCATGGAATAAACCAAGAACACCAAACCAGGTCTTCCAGAGGCCAAACCACCTCAACCCTTAACCAGTGATTCCACCTCATGTTTGGACATCACTAACCATCACTAGATCGGTCTCTACCCAAGTTGTCTAACACTCCAAAGCATTTGTTCCAACCAAGGCTTCCAGGACTAGTAACTCAACCGACAACTATTGTCTGTATTCAGAGCATTTTTCCAACCAGGGCTTCTAGGACTAATAACTCAACCCATCAAGGGCACTAGAGCATTCGTCCAATCAAGGCTTCTAGGACTAGTAACTCAAGCCAAGCTGTTACAGGTCTTCTAGAGTGTTTGTCCAACCAAGGTTCCAAGAACTAATAACTCAACTCACAACCATAAGGAACATGAGCACCAACCAGAAAACAAAGATAAAACCCACAACACCATAGCTATCTGGGAAATGGAAAGGCTAGGAAACACCACTGTCAATCTAGGCAATCCTCCATGCCAATGACAGATCATAACCAAGAAACTACATGCATGTGCCATACATGCCAAAACTAGCAAGGAAATCATACATGCAATTCAGAACTTGCAAGCAAAACTCGTTGTAGTTTTTGATCTCGTTGTCCTCTCACGCTTTCCTATTTTTATTTTGCCTCCTTGCTCTAAATCCCAAGCATACCACTATAATATCCCTCGATAAAAATCCATGTAAAAAATATATATAAGGCCATGGTCATAGGACACATATTCTAAGCTGAATGGTGGGAAAACCATCCTAGTGGGCGTTCATTTCAGTTATTATGGCTAAAGGAAATTGGCAAAGGCTCTGGAAAGGTAAAATTGCATTAATTAGCATTTATTAGTGGAAATAATGGAAATTAGGAGAAAATGAATGTGAAAGGTCATAGGTTGCATGCGAAGAGGAAAAGAAAGGAAAATAATGGAAAATGAAGAAAATAGAGTCCTTATTAATAAAAAGGCTTATGAGGATCAGTGGACAGGATTAGTTAGTGTAGCTTTTTGTTAGTTAAGTTTTGGAGCTCCCTTTCTATTCTCTCTCCCTCATACTCTTGGATACTTTGAGTTTTCTTGTAGCACTCTCAGAGAGTGTGGCATACTTGGGTTCTTGGAGCAAGAAGGCAAAGGAAGAGCAGGAAAACACAAGAGGACATCGAGATCAACAACTACAACATATTTTGCATGTAGGTACCGAGTTGCGTGTATGTTTTCCTCACTAGTTTTGGCATGCATGGCATATGCATGTGGTTTATTTGTCATGATCTGTCATTGGCATGGAGGATTTCCTGGATTGACGGTGGATTTTCCTAGCTTGCCATTTCCATGATAGCCATGGTGTTGTGGGTTCATTTCTTTATTTTTCTAGTTGGTTCTCATGTGTTCCTTTAGCTTGGGTTAGGTTACTAGTCACTGGAAGCCTTGGTTGGAATGCTCTGGAATCCTTGTAACAACTTGGGTTGAGTTAGTAGTCCTAGAAGTGTTGGTTGGAAAATGCTCTGGAAGCCTTTGGTGGGTTGAGTTAGTAGTCATGGAAGCCTTGGTTGGAACAAATGCTCTGGAGCTCTAGAAGGCTTGGGTAGAGACCAATCTGGTGATGGTTTGATGTTCGACTGAGAGGAATCAATGTTTGATCATTTGAAGTGGTTTGGTCTTTGGAAACTCTGGTTCAATTTTGTTAGAGAATTATATATTACATAACAATGAAACACATAAAATATTGCAGAAATATAAATACAGAAAATGCATAAAACAAGAGAGACAAAGATATATGTGGTTCACCCAGAAACAACGAGTCCTTCCTTTTATATTATCCAGCAAACTGAAGAGATACAACCTACAGCAGATCCGCTGTAATTCCCTCTTCGCTATCAATCTCCTCTCTCTTCCTCACTCATAATATAGATATACATAGACGCAATACAATTCCCTCATATATAGTGAGGGGTTGCCTTCTAGGGCAAAAAACCCTAAATTAAACATAACTTCTACCGTCAGATCTCTTCCTAATAAACGACCCAAATTGACTACGAAATTACAACATTTTACAAGGCAATTTTACATCTATTCTTAGCTTCGGGGGCGCTGCCCTTGATCCCCCGTCGGGTGGGGCTCCCAAAGGTCGCAGCTGCCCCCCTAGACCCCCTTGCAGTGAATATTTTACGGGCAGCATTGCCATCCCATTACGAACTAGGGTCCAATGCGGCGATACCTTTGAATATAGAAGACAATCAGGCTCCACACCCAACAATCTCCCACTTGGAGATTGATTATAGTAGCTCCATTGCTGCTTCATTTGTTGGACAATGACTCCGCTTTGGACTTGGCTATTTCTCATCTTCTTCGTCATACTTGAAGACCAATTGAAACTGAGAAAATTCTCATTTTCTCCTTGGTTACAACTTTTGTTAACATATCTGTAGGATTTTGGCTAGTGTGTCAACTGTCCATCCTGACCGTATGAAATGGTACTTGAGTTGTATATGTTTAGTCTTGGAATGAAATGCAAAGTTCTTTGCAAGATGTATGGCACTCTAGTTGTCATTATATAACTTGCCCAACTCCTACTTCTTACACAATTCATCCGAAAACCTTTGTAACCAAATTATTTCTTTACTAGCCTCTATAGCAGCAACATACTCTGCTTTTGTTGTTAAGAATGCAACAACACTTTGCAGTTTTGAGACCCAACCAAAAGTTTTTCCACCTAAATTAAACATATACTATGTTGTGCTTCTCCTGTTATCTCTAGCACCCGCCATATCTGCATCAACATATCCATGTAGATCAATGTTTGAACCACCAAAGCATAATGCTTGATTTGTGGTACCTCTCAAATAACTGAGAATCCACTTCACTGCCATCCAATATTTTTTTCCTGGATTTTTCATGTACCTGCTTACAACTCCCACTGCATGTGAAATATTAGGCCTTGTGCATACCATTGAATACATTAAGCTTCCAACCGCTGATGCATATGGAACTTTAGACATATGAGCCATTTCTTCCTAAGTCTTGGGACACTCCTCCTTACTTAATTTGAAATGGCTAGCCAAAGGTATACTAGCTGGTTTTGCATTCTACATATTAAACCTTTTCAACACCTTTTCTATGTACTCACTTTGAGACAATGTTAATTTGTGATTCTTCCTATCTCTAGTTATTCTCATACCAAGGATTTGCTTTACAGCACCCAAATCCTTCATTGCAAATGAGTTTGACAATTTTATTTTGAGCGCATTTACAACAAGCATGTCATCTACATATAATAACAATATAATATAGTTTCCATCATTTTGCCTTTTGAGATAAACACAATAATCATAGTGACATCTAGAATAACCTTATTCAAACATAAACCTGTCAAATTTTAAATACCATTGCCTTGGAGCCTGTTTTAAGCCATACAGGCCCTTCTTCAACCTGCACACTAGTTTCTCCTTCCCTTTTACCTCATATCCTTGTGGCTGCTGCATATATATCTCTTCCTCCAAATCCCCGTGGAGAAAGGTTGTCTTTACATCTAACTGCTCAAGATGCAAATCTTCAGCTGCTGCTAGACTTAAAATAGTTCTTATTGAAGTCATTTTAACAACAGGAGAAAATATCTCATCGAAGTCTATTCCCTTTTTCTGTGCAAACCCTTTCACCACAAGTCTAGCTTTATACATGTTTCTACCTCCATCTTCTTCCTTCAACTTGTAAACCCATTTATTCTGCAATGTTGTTTTACCTGCAGGCAACCTGACTAAGTCCCAAGTCTGGTTATGTGCTAAGAGTCCATCTCTTCTTTCATGGCTTTCTCCCACTTCTTCCTAGTTTCTACCTGCACTGCTTCTTCATAACATTCTGGTTCACTAGAATCAATCAACAATACATAATATAATGAAGGAGAGTATCGTTCAGGTGGTCTACTTATTCTGATAAATCTTCTAACACCACTTTTAGGTGTGTGAGGTGCTTTTGTTGTTGTGGTTGTTGTTATGGTTGTTAGTCATTATGATTTTTAGGCACCATCACCTTTCCTATGATCTCATCAAGCACTGTGTATTCTCTGTTTTCTTTTTCCTGTTTCTTTTCCTACAACTGATCCTTATACAAAACATTTTCATTGAATGTGACATCTTTGCTCCTAATGATTTTGTGTTTTTCATGATCATAAAAGCGATAACCAAAATCATTAACACCATATCCAATAAAGGTACATTTCTTTGATTTTGCCTCAAGATTTGTTCTATTTTCTTTATTAATGTGGACAAAGGCTTCACAACCAAAAGTATTTAAAAAAGAGTAGATTACCTTTTTACCTATCCTTGCCTCCTCTGGAATACCACCATCCAAGGAACTTGAAGGCCCTCTGTTTATTAGATAAACAACAGTATCTATATCATCTGCCCAAAATTGTAAAGGCAATCTTGCATGCAATCTCATGCACCTTGCACACTCCATGATTGTCCTGTTCATCCTTTCTGACACACCATTTCCTTATGGTGTTCCTGGAACTGTCTTTTCTCTGTGAATTCCATTTTCAGAATAGTACCTATCAAACTCTTTGCTACAATATTCACCTTCATTGTCTGATCTGAGACACTTCAACCTTTTTCCTGTCTCATTTTTAACCAAAGCTTTCCATTTCTTGAAAGTATCAAATATATCAGATCTATTTCGAAAACAATAAATCCAGGTTTTTCTGGTTGCGTCATCAATAAAAGTAACATAATAACGAGAGCCACCAAGAGATGATACCTGAGCAGGTCCCCATACATCTGTGTGCACAAGCTCTAATTTTCCACTCTTCTTTTCTTTCCCAACTCTAAGGAATCTGACTCTCTTCTGTTTTCCATAAACACAATTCTCACAGAATTTTAAATCAACATGCTTCAAACCTGGCAACAAATTTCTTGAGTGAAGAATCTGCATCCCCTTCTCACTCATGTGCCCGAGCCTATGATGGCACAAGGTCGTATCTTCTCTTGTATAGGTTAAAGCATTAACATAATTAGAAATACCATTGCATAAATACAATTTACCAACCTTTCCTCCTTTTGCTATTACTAGGGATCCTTTAGTGACCTTCTAGGTTTTATAGGTGGAAGTAGTCACGCAACCTTCACCTCCCAACTACCTTGTTGAAATCAGATTTTTATTCAGATCTAGAACATGCCTTCCTCCTTCAATAGCCACTGATTTCCATTTTGTTGTTTTATGAAAATTGTACCCATTCCAATGATTTTACAAGGTTTATCATCACCCAATCGAACCTGTCCAAAATCTCCTTAAACATAATCATAAAAATGTTTCCTATTAGGTGTGGCATGGAATGAGGCCCTTGAATCTACCACCTAGGCATCAATAATATTTTCTAATGAAATAATCAAAGCATCTTGCAACACATCACCTATTACATCCGCTTCATGATTATTTTCTTGTTGCGCGTCTCCTTCTTTTACCTTTTGAGACTTGCAGTCTTTCTTCGGGTGTCCTTTCTTCCCACATTCCAGCACACTATCCCCAATCTAGACTTGGATCTGCCTTTTCTTGACTTATTGTGATATACAGGGCTCTTTCCTCTTTCCATATTTCTTCCCCTAGTCTTTGCAGTCAAAGCATTACCTAATGTCTCACCAGAGCTTTTCCGTTGCATTTCCTCGGTAAGGATTGCACCAACAACATTATCAAACTTTAAAGTACTAGATCCAGAGATAGAGTTACTAATGGCCATAACTAAAACACTCCAAATTTCTAGCAATGAACACAGAAATAACAGAGCCCTAACTTCATCATCAAAAGCTACCCCTACAGAACTTAATTGACTGGCAACTGTATTAAACTCATTTAAATGATCAGTAACAGATCCACCTTCTGACATCTTTATATTAAATAAATGCTTCATAAGAAATACCTTATTTAAGGCCAAGGGTTTTTCATATAGTTTGGCTAATGTCGACATTAAACCCTATGTTGTCATTTCCTTTGAAATATTAAACACTACCAGCGCCGCTAGGCACAACTATATTGTTCCAAGTGTTTTTTCTGTTGGGAATAACCCATTCTATGTTTGTCATACACGTCGGCTTCTTTGTCTTTCCACTCAGTGGTTGGTATAGATCTCTTTGGTACAAATAATCTTCCATCTGCATCTTCCACAGCTGGTGGTTTTGGCCGTTAAATTTTTTGACCCTAAACCTACCATATTCCGCCATTGCTCCCACTCGAACTAGGAACCCTTCTCTCCTGCGAGTTTATCAGCCAAATAGACCTTCGGCTCTAATACCAGTTGTTAGAGAATTATATATTACATAGCAATGGAACACATAAAATATTGCAAAAATATAAACACAAAAAACACATAAAACAAGAGAGACACAAATATACGTAGTTCACCCAGTTTTGGCTACGTCCACGGAGAAACAGCTAGTCCTTCCTTTTATATTATCCAGCAAACTGAAGAGATACAACCTACAACAGACCCATTGTAATTCCCTCTTCGCTCTCAATCTCCTCTCTCTTCCTCACTCATAATACAGATATACATAGACGCAATACAATTCCCTCATGCATAGCAAGGGGTTGCCTTCTAGGCCAAAAAACACTAAATTAAACATAATTTCTACTGTCAGATCTCCACCTAATAAATGGTCCATATTGACTACAAAATTACAACATTTTACAAGGCAATTTTACGTCTATTCTTAGTTTTAGGGGCGCTGCCCCTTATCCCCCGCCGAGGGGGGGCTCCCAAAGGTCGCAGCCGCCCCCCTTGGACCCCCCCCCCTACAACGAATATTTTATGGGCAATGTTGCCGCCCCATTACGAACTAGGGTCCAATGCGGCGATACCTTTTAATACATAAGACAATCAAGCTCCACACCCAACAGATTTTGATGGATTGTTCCATGAGATCCCACATTCATGCTTGGAATATGGCACATGGGTGATTGGCTAAAGAGAGATTTGGCTCAGTGATCTATGGTCGGGTGGTATGTGGAAGTCCCAGAGTTGGTTGCATTTTTCTTGTGGCAATAAAAGTACTTTCCTATGGTATTGATGGGTAAATATGCATATTGTTATGTGGCTTATATGGCTATTTTATGCTTTGCATCTTTGATGTTTATATGTTGGTTATGAATGAGTTTTATGGCTATCATGATGTTTGGATCATATCATGTTTTTACTTGTAAATGAATGAACAATGTATCTATGGCTTAATGTGTTGAGGCATCAATGCTTCTTAGTGATTTTCAGATAAGTATGAGGCCGCTATGCTTAGTTATGTTGTTAAGACATGTAGCCTTCATGTTTGTGACATGTTTGATGAAATGCTTGTCATGGCTAGTGGGGGTCTAGTCTAGCCCTTGTTAATGCTTTTGCAAGTGTATCATTGTGCTGTTGTGAAATTTCATTTCTAAACCTGTCATTGAGTTCGAGAGAGTGACCTAGGCTTTGGGCTTGAAAAAGTGGCACAAATCCCAGAGTCACAAGCACAACACAGGGGAAAAAATTCCCCAGAAGCCCCCTTTCCCTTGTTGTGGGAGCTTTTGGAGTCTCCCAAACTCACCCTTGTCCATATCAAGGGAGTTTCCAAGGGTTTGATGCACCAAAAATTCAATTGTTCTTAGGGGTTGGTTTTAAAGTGGTTGGGATGGCTCATGGGAGTTTTTTTGCTGATGAGGAAGGTTTGTGTGGTGTGTTTCCATTGATTCCACTTCCTGAAGGTGACTTAGGAGGTTGAATCCCATTATAGTCGCCTCTCATCACATATTTACCCCAGTTGGTTGGTTACTTGGGTATATGTGGGATGAGGGTGTTACACAGTGGTATCAAAGCGAGTTTCGTTCTCTTTGGGTGGTGTCTGGCTTCCATTCTTTTTGGGTGATAGCTGATACCACATAGTGGTATCAGAGTGGGGTTTGTTCTCTTTAGGTGATGTCTGGTTTCCATTGTCTTTTGGTGATATTTGATACCACATAATTGTATCAAAGCATGGTTCAACCCTTGGACTATATGGCAGAATGTGTTTGTCATGCGTGCATGTTAGTTGCATATGTATTCTTCATGTTTGTGGACTATGTGCTTGTTATGTATGCATGGTAGTGGTCATTGTCACATTTATGTTGCCATGTGGAAGTTGATGATGTTGTTGTTGGGATACGTTATTCATGAATGCATGTTAGTTGTATATGCATTTGTTATGAATATCAATGTCTATATGTTGTTATGCATGCATTATTGTGGGCATGAATGATGTTGTTGGTATATTACAATTCTAATGTGTTGACTGAGATAGAGCATGAGATGTAGACCATCAAGGTTGCAACACTAGACTTTGGGGTAGGAGAAGATCGTCATATAGGTATTGTATGTTTGGCTTGTAGGTATGTTAGTTAATGGACTGTTATATACATGTTTGTCATTTTATCATGATTATGGTTACATGTATGACATATGTTAGTTAATCAGTGTGATCACATGTACACGTGTTAGTTAGTAATGAAGGATAGTAACTTGTTGTTATTTGCATTGTGGTCGTATGCCTACATCCTCTACATTCTTAGATTTAGAAATTTGCATCCACCTGTGGGTTCTACCTCTCTCAATTTCCATCTCATAAAGGAGTGGGATTGCAATTTTTTGAGGGATAATCCTTCCTCCTTCAATGAATTTGTAGTAGGATTTCAAACTATATTGTGGGCTAGGTTCTTGGAGCTCTTGTAGGCCTTTTCCAATAGTCTTTGAGGTTGTGGATTCCTCTTGTAACTCTTTCTTGTGCTCCTGTAGCTTTCACTGTCCTACTTGTAGCAAACTCTGCCCCTCCTGTAGAAAACCTTGTGTCTCCTATAGCAAACCCTAATCCTCATATAGCTTTTCTTTTTCTTCTTCCTCAAAGGCAGGTTGTGTCCTTGGCTTCTTGAAGGTGACAAACCTAGTGGTAGGCCTACTCACAAGTGCTATAGGTGACTTGGTTTTGGTTTTTAGAGGAGTGACCTCCTTAGTTTTTCCTTCACTGTGTCTTATTTCTTCATTTTTGTTTGGTGACTCATCAATAATTTTAGGAACCTTTGTAGGATTTTGTGGCTTCCCTTGTCTACTTCTAGTGCTCTTCCTAGTTCTTAAATAAGTTTTACTTTGTCTTGCTTGCTTCCTCTTGGGCTTCATAGGAATGCCCAATGTAGCTAATGTTGCAGCTACTTCCTACTTAGTATCTTATGCTCCTTGAGGTGGACAAGTCTCCTCAGGTCTTACTCTTTCTTCTCTTTCATCTCTACTCCTCCTTCCTCTATCTCTATTGCCTCTTTTTCCTTTGTTTTTATTTCTTCTTCTTTTGTTCTCATTGCCTCTTCCTCCTTCGTCTTTGCTCCTTCTTCTTCCTCTGTTTTTCCTTCTCTTCCTCCAATACTAGAAGCTAGAGTCTCTACTGGTGTGAGGACTTGTGTTTCTATGAAAGTCTCCTTATCCATGTCCACAAATTTGTTCCATATGATAGGGATTCTCAAGTGGTTCAAACATCCACCACTATTAACTTGATGAGGCCATGGTGAGTTAAATGCATTTGTTTTCGTTCCCTTACCTTCTCACTCATCTCCATGATTGATTACAGAAGGAAATGAGGGACACTAAGTCTTTGAGAAAAGGGCAATTCTGCCTTGAATCTCAGCTCCTGGAGCAACCTGAAGTGGTAGGCATAAACCACACTTACTTTCCCTTCAGAAGATATATATTTAAGGATATGGTAAGCTACCTCATCCCAAGGGTAAGGCATAATTTCTCTTCTCACTCCATTCTTGTCTTCTACAGGCTTCTCTTTTTAAAGGATAAGTTTTTCGTAGTTGTGACACATACTTGCTTGTCTTCCTTGCTCCATCTAATTCCTAGAGGCAAGGTGGTCACTCTACTGATGGTTTCAGGACTGAGAGAGATGGCCAACCCTCTGATAGCAGTTGTGGGACTATCTTCCTCTTGAGAGTGTAATGTCATGGCAAATTCATGGGCAAGATCATCATCGTACCCCTTTAGCAACTCAAAGAAACCCAACCATTGGTGTTTTCTGAAGATGTCAACTACAGGAGGGTGTTGGTGAATTCTCCTGGTGTCTGAGGGTTCCCTTGTGTTAAATCCTCCCCCTATCTCTTTTCTATTACTCCATGATGTTATGTAGGCATGAAATTAACAAAAAAAAATCAAATAGTCTTAGTGGTGAAACATTGGTACAATGCTTAGTAATGGTGAGGAAGAAGGGTGCTCAAATTGATATCAACCACACTATTTTCTCTTCTCTTAACCACAACAAACTTCCAAAAATACCCCCCTACTAATCAATTGACTGTTATAGGCTCTTAATTTCAAGCAGACTGCTCATGAAATTGGGTGTAGAAATGAATAAGGAGGGTGTCACTTACTTATCATACCAATTTTGGGTGTGCATGAAGGTTTTGAGACAATATCGAGCCACCGTGACTCCTTTTTCTCCTCCCAACTCCTCATGTAGCTCCTCTCGGCCCTCCTGTAGCAATCTCAGGCCTACCTGTGGCTTTCTCCTATAGCACTTGTAGACATGGTTCAAAGCTTCTCGATGACACTCTAGGCTGCTCGATGCACTAGCTCATCCTTCCTCTACCTATTTTTGAAATGTGTGATGGTGCAAATGAAGTCGAGCCAACACATAATATCCTCTTTTGGTTAAAATCTTGGAGCACTCTAGTGACTTGGCATTAACATGAGTTTCCTCTTTTGGACCATTGTCCCCACTAACTATAATCATTTCTCCCTCCTCGTGATTATCACCCCACTCTTAGAGGACACCACTTCGTTTTGAGTTGACATTTCCATGTTGCATGGATGACTTAACTCAAACTTGAGTTTACTTATCAAGGGTGGCCAAGTTCACTAGCTACCTCCAACCTATTAAAACACCTTTTCTCACTCAAAACACATTTTTGTCATTTTTATGCAGAGGGAGGAGGTTAAGGTTGTCATACTTGAGCTTACCTGTGGATCGAATTGTTGCAAAGGTTTGCATACTGGAGTTGGACCATATATCAACATGATCAAGGGAGTCGACCTCTTTGACTTATTTCTTGTGCATGTCTTCCTTCTTGATGCTACCTTGATTATTGCTTTTGCCTTGTGTTTGCAGGTGCCTCTTATGATATTCAAGTTGTTGTTGTGGAAAGCCTCCCTAAGAATGAGATGTCTCTTCATGGCCGCAAACAAAGCTTCATCATCCCTTCTAGTGGTGGAAAAAAATAATATCAGTGATTGTTGTGTGGCTGCAGAGGCTGCTACAACAAGACTTTCTTCTTGTAGTAGTCTTTTGTTCTCCCCTTAAAGTCTTCAGTTTGCATGAGGGAGATGATGATAAGCTATGAGGATAGGGTTAGAGTCATGGAGGAGTAGTGTAAACATTATAGAGATAGAAAATGGTATCTTATGATTTTTTTTCTTAAGGTAGGACATAGTAGAGAATTTGAGCATTTTTTGGTGAAATGGAGTGGATGGGTGATGGATGGATGATGAAAAACTCATAGGAGGACCTTATTTATCATTTCTTAGAGTCGCTATGGTCTTTTGGGCTGTTTTTCTCCTTAAATCTCCCTCCTGTAGCTCCACAGGATCCTCCTGTAGCATTACAGGATCTTCTTATAGCAATATAAGTCCTTCTTGTAGCATCACAGAGAGGAGGTGGAATTTGGATTTCTTGATGATGGGATGGTGGAGAGAGATATTAATATGAATGGAGAGGATGGGCATGAGGTGTATGGATGGAGGAATGGATGATAGCTTGTAGGTCTTGGCCTATAGCCATGAAATTTTCCATTGTGTACAATTATGCAAAACAAAAGAAAGGTTAGCAAACATGATATAAGCTTCTTCCTTGTTTTCCTCTTCTTATTTGTTTTTTTTTTGCTCCTAGACCACCTTAGAGAGGTTTTCAACCCTGGAGTTGGCCTCAAATGCCTCATAGAGGTTTTCATCTAGGCCTTTTTATTTTATTTTTTCAAATTTCTAGGAATGTTGTGGACTGGAAGCTATTAAACTCCCAATCACATTTAATTCTTTGTTCACTGAACTAATAAGTTCCTCCTTGTGCAGAGGTATTCTATATAAATTCAACCTATATCCATTTACAAGCAAGGGAATACTTTCGTCATCAATGGTTCTGATTTGGACATATCCATTTTCATGACACTTTTCCACTAGGTATGGACCCAACCATCTTGTCATTATCTTCCCTTTAAAATATTTGAACCTAGAATCATATAACAGGGCCCAATCCCGTTATTGAAAAGTATTTTCCCTAATATGCTTGTCATGCAAACCTTCCTTTGCAGTGGTATGACTTCAGTGTGTAAGAGAACTTGCATTCTGAACTCATCTAAGCCATTCAGTTGGAGCAACCTTTCTTGTTGTGTTGTGGTGACATCTAAGTCTAACTGAGCTTCCATTATCAAAGTGTTATATTCACACTCAATAGAAAGCAGACTTTCTTCCCATAAACTAAATCATATGGAGTGAATCCAATGGTGGTTTTCCAAGTGGTATTGTAGGCCAAAGTGGCCTCTACAAGTATCTGTGCCCAATCTTTCCTACTGCTGCTAACAACCTTGGTGAGGATGCTCTCTAATGCTCTGTTTGTGACCTCACCTTTCCCATTTTCTTGAGAGTGATAGGCAGTGGATGTCTTGTGTTTGATATGGTGTTGCCTCATGAGATCTTTGTTGATTTATGGTAGCATTCGATGTGATCTAAGCCTCAAAAATTGTAGGAGGCTTGGACACATGTATTCCACAATAACCATAAATCGTTTTGCGAAATTCCACCTAGAGACAATTTTATTAAAATAATTAATTGTTTTTAATGTGTGCCTAAGTCTAAACTTAGGAAATTAAAATAATTAAAAGGTATTAATCAAACTGTGGGTGAAACTTCTAGAAGAAGACGAGGACCAAGCCAAAATGATATGATCCATTGATTAGAATCTAATCTGGGCCATTGGTTCTCAACTAGAGAATTATAAGAGGAGGCTTGATGGGCATTTGAAAGATGCATCAAGTGGGAGATCAGAGATAGAATTTATGAAGAGAGAAGCACATCAATTGCCAGAGAGAAGTTCGAAGTGATTTCTTGCAGTGAGTGCCAGGGATAGTTCCATTTGGAGATTTCTCCTCATCCGGGAATACTCAGCAAAGGAGACTGAGAGATCCAAGAGAGGAAGTGCAAAGGCTGATGTAGAGGTAACGCAGAGCCTTGAGGAGATCTATATTTTAGTTGGAGAGGTTGATGTCTGAATTTGGAATCCGAGGTGTTAGACTGGGAGGACAAAATCAAAGTCTCAGAGGAAAATCGATCAACAAAAGGGGTGGCGTTGTCTCTAGAAGTTGTGATGTTTGGCCTACGCAGTGACTGCATAGAGGCAGCGCAAAGGCAGTAAGGGACAAGCCATTATGTGGCTAGATCAGTCAGGATCACCAGTGATAGTGTGAGGTATATCTCACTCATCAATCTGTCAGTCACATTCTATGTATTGGATAGCCAACAAGGCATCTAGAAATTGTATTCAGAAAACTACTGCTTAATAATACAAACCCTCAGCTGCTGCACCGGTTTTCCCGCATTAGGTTTTTTCCAGGGACATTTTTCCATAAATAATTATGTAGTGTGTGTGATGATTATTTATCTCCTATGCTATATTTAGTTTCTGTTGTTTTTATTTGTGTAGGTTGTAGTGAATTTAATTCGATATTTGTCATAGCACACAACAAGTAAATTATTTAATCGAATTAACAATTAGAAGAATTAACATCAGTTGTTGTAGTAGGAATCAGGAATTCGATTTTTCACATGGTATCAAAGCTGCAGGTGAAGCAAGAGAGCAGATTCGAAAGAACCCAACGTTGAAGAGAAGAAGGGTCAAAGTGTTGCATAGGAAACAAATAAAATCCCTAGAGGGATTTCGCAGTCCAGGCCAGAAAGGATTTTTTTTTAGAAAGGTCTCTCTCTGAGTGAGTCGACAGAGAGGTAAGACTTCCAGATCGAAGTTTTCTAGTGTCAGAGGGAGTAGTGTAGAAGCTTCAATGAAGAGGATATTTCTGGTGAGACACAATTTTCTGTAGCAGTTGTTGGGGCATAAAAATGTCAGAAGGAAGAAGCGATACATTGTTGAGGGAACTCTTCCTGAGAGGACTTCCAGTAAAGAAGTCTGAATTCTCATTTGTTGAGCAGCAATAGGGAGCCACAGATCTACTAACTCCAACAGGGAGTGCTTAGGCCAGTCCAACAGCAGCGCAGAGGAGAGAGGAGGTAGTTCGAGTTTTCGTTGGAAGAGATGGCAGCTAATGGGTTGCCATATCAGGATCGATTGGAGGGTGCATCCAACTATGTGATATAGAAGGCAAGGATCTCATGCCTTCTGGATGAGCACGATCTCAGAACCTATGTCGATAGTGTGGTAGTTGTACCCGCGGATCCAAATATGCTCAAGAAGTACAAAGTCGAGATGGCGAAGGCCAAGAGGTTGATCCTTGACGGAGTGAGGGATCATGTAGTGTGTCACATTACTAGCAAGGATACTACTTGACAAATGTGGGAAGCTTTGGCCATGCTATATGAAGGATGTTCTGAGAAATGAAAGATGTACTTTGAGCAGAAGATGAGACCCATGCAGATGAAGAAGGGGGAACACATTATTTTTTCCTTACAAAGCTTAAGAAGATCCGAGACTTGTTGGCAGCTGTGGGGTCAACACCTTAGCCTACCGAGATGGTAAGGCTAGCCTTAAACTTAGTCTTAGAAGAATGGTAAGTGTTTTTCTAGAGTATCCTGGGCAGAGAGAGATTTCCATATTGGGAAGGGATGTGGGCCACTCTTCAATAGGTGATCCGAAAATGGGGCACTTAGGCTTCTTGTCTAACTTACAAGAACCTCTCCCACTTCCAAAGTTTAAATATTCTCAAGTCTTTATGATTAAACAATGTGGAATTAAATATGTGCTTGAAAATAAGGTGTATGCTTATGTATGTTTTAGAATTGTTTATGTTCTTTTAACATTCTATTGTTTATGCTAATACAATATATATATAACAGTAAACAATGCAGCAATAAAACAAAACACACAAAACAATAATTTAATATGGAGTTCACGCAGAACTCTTGGGCTACATCTCCTTGAGCTCTAGTCAACTCGACTAGGCTCTTTGGGCTTATGGCAGGAATCTTTTTACAAGCTCTCTGGCTCAACTCCATGGTTTACATAGAAACAATGGGTTTAGAATGCCATTCGGTCCCCAACTCTGAAGCTCTTGCCCTTCTTGCTCTAGCTTTGGCTCTTAGGCTCTCACGCTAGTTCTGGCTCTTCATCTCTGGTTGTCGTGAGCTCTCTCTCTCGACCTCTGCGTGCCTCTGTGATCTGCTTGACCTCCAAGTGATCCTTGACAACCTTCCAGTGACCTTCTTGCAACTTTGCTGCCTGTCAATCACACTCTCAAGCTTTCTCGCCCCTTTAGCTCACTGTGCTACCTACTTATGCCTCTCAATCGTGCTCTCAAACTCAGTAACCCCTCTATCTTTGTCATGGAATGACTTTTAAGCCTATTGGCGCTTGTCTGTTCATTTAAGCTTTCAGGCTCTCAGGCTCTCTGGCTTCCAGTTGTTGTCCCTTCATCTTCCTTCTGGAGCGTTTAATAATCATTGCTAACGTCCCAAGGTATGGTGGCCTCCTGTTTTGCAACGGAAAAGGCCACTGGCGCATTGAAATCCCAAAGATATCATTTCTTTGTTTACATAAAGAAATACACTGGAAACACTAAAAAATCCACATAAACGCCTTTTATCGGACTTGAAAATCCCTTAAATCTGCTTTATAACTCCTATCAGGTCCACCTTTATGTCGCTTATCGCATCCTTACCGTTGATCTGGGAGAACTGGATCCAACGACTGAGGTTCATTTTGGGCGGCTCACTCATACGGGGGTTAACCCCCTGAAAAGAGTGGTTTTCTCTCTCCAGGGCTTGGCCATGTGGCAGCTAGTGTATGGGCTCGGGCAGAGCTCGACCAAAACCACTTTACTGCCTATGACCACCCGAAATCCCACTTGTTTCCTTTGTATAAAAAAATACATTAAACACTAAAAAACCTCGTAAAATGGCTTTAAACAGACTTGAAATATATATGTTTTTATTTATAATCCCTTTCGGGTCCGGTCGCATCGCATCGGCGCATATATGTGTGTGTGTGTGTGTGTGTGTGTGTCTACACACACACACACACACACACACACACACACACACATATATATATATACGTGTGGCCCCGCTCCGAGGCCCCTTGCTCATACGGCAAAGCCTTTCCATATGGCATCGCTGATTGCGATCCATCGATATCAACGATCGCGATATCGCATCAGCCCGGTCCTTTCCTTTTGTTCCATGCCCTAGCCGATGCCGATCCGCTGATTGGCGATCGTAGTGTCGCATCGGTTCAGGTCTTTTGCTCATTTTATGTGCCTATCCCTACCTCTGACCCGATATGTTAGGGATTAGCGATCGGGGGTGCTTCCCCTCTCCGCTTAAGTCGTCCGATGTGATTTCTCTTTATAAGGGTTTTTGCTCATTTTTAGGGGATTTTGCCTCTTTTTCTAAGGAACAAAGGCATCTTCTTTGAGCGATAGCTTCGACGTCCTAAGTCCATTTTTTCCCATTCAAGTTGCAGTAGATTCAGAATGAAAAGATCTCTGCAATGGGGCTATGTCCAAGAACTTCCTTGGACTTCCATTTTCCTCTATGAGGAACACTTAGACTTAGGAATCTATCCAAAACCCATTTTGGATCACACCTTCCCACTAAAAGAACTTTTCGTCTCCAAAACACTAAGAATGACTCACCCTCTTCTTTCAGCCTCCACACACTTGCCTTGCATAGTGCCTCTGAACCAAAGTCTCTGACCACTTCCCCTCCTGGATGGGCTGGTCTTCTTGGGAAGAACTATCTTCCTCCTTGCCTTCCTGCGGAACTCCTGCTGAAATGGTCATAGAAGGTGGTTTGAACTTCTTTGCCTTGATCATTGATCCAAGTTGGCTCAAATAAATGTGAAATTTATCTGCTCCACGAAACTTTCATTTGTACTTGTTTGAAAAGCTGTCAACAACAACTGTTAACAACAATAGAAACATAGACAACAACTAGATGGCCTCAACTCTTGCTTCAAAAAGAAACAAATTTCTCAGCTTGTGAACACCTCCATGTCTTACATCTGCATACAAATGATGAACTAGATAACAAGCCCACAAAACATGCCTTTAAACAAATGACTCTTCAAGTCAAGCACATAGAAAAGGACCATTTGGACTCTTTTTCAAAAGATGAAACACTTCATTATTACCTCCATCCCGGAGACCAAGTTAACTTCTCCCAAGTCAACATTGCATCACATGCATGTCAAAGCAATCAACCCTACAAGTTAATTACACATACATGTTCAAAACAAGGAAAACATCAACATCCCTGTGTCCATGCACATCATGCTCATGCATGCATTTCATCCTTCAACTTTTACTTAAGTACATTGTATTTCGAAGCTGAAATGAAGTGTTGCAACAATAAAGTGAGTCTCCTACTCAACTTTTCCATTCACCTTCTTGGTAAGAACCTGCAACTTGCATCTCATCAACAAAGAAATGCAAATAGATGCATCAATAGACATGCAACCTTAATTGGAAAAGAACTCTAGCCATTTCTTACCAATCCAATTCCAAGGTCTTTCCTTTGTCTGCACATCAGTATCAACATGTGAATCATCCTGAGACACTTCATTCATGGAAACTTCCTTTCCATTTCTGCCATCTTCTCTTTCCACTTTCCTCAGCTTGTGTGGAAGCATTGTTGGATTCAGAGTCCAACACCTTTCAACAAGATGCCGTTGCTTATGGCAGTAAGTGCAACACATGTGCATCCTCTTGTCAGCATGATTTGCCTTGTCCAAGGGACCTTTGGCTTTTCGCTTCTTCTCCTTCAAAAGTTTCTTATATGTGGCCATTCTCTTCCAACATCTAGAAACATGATGGTTATCCAAACCACAAAAGGAGCATGCAATTCTTTTCCCATGCTTATGTGGGAATTTATCATGTTTTGCAAAATCAAAAGGAAGATGATTAGAACCAGATTTATACCTTTCTCTTTCACCTTTATTGCCTTCATGAGGAGGTGAGGCAATTGAAGAAGTGGCTCCCTTTTGAACCCCATCAATCTCTTCAAGGTTGTTAAAGTCTTCCCAACTCTCTGCTTCAAGTCTGTGCTTCTAAACACCTGCATCCTGCAAATGATGTTTCAAGCTATTGCATTCCTCCTGAATACAACTTTCACACTCTTGAAGACCTGCAATGCAACTCCTTCTTGGAGTTGTTTTAATGGTCTTCATGGTAGATTTGAAACTTTCTCCATAAGCTTGTCCATAGCCAAGACCCAAATACTTAGGCCTTTCCTCAATTATTATTGGATGAACAATACCTTGTGCATGCTTGCCCAAGCCTTTTCCTTCATAGCCCATCTTGGACATTAGCTTGGAACCTATGCCTCTAGTATGTTTTTCAAAAGAACTAGTATAAGCATTCTTAGAAGAATTTGAAGACAAACTGGAATGGTTTACCTCTTCTTCAAGCTGATACTTGACCAAGGCTTCTTTAGCAACAAAGAGCTATGACTCCAACTCATGCATCCTCTTCAAGTTCATATTTGCAATATGAAGTTGCCTCTCCATTTCCCGCAGTCTGTCAGAAAGCAACTACTTATTTTCCTTCATGGAATTCAATTGCTCTCTAAGTACGTTGTTCTTCCTTCCATTCGCATACATTTCTCTCACCTTGTCCGTCATGATGAACAAGTCTTCGTCATAGAGTCTTGTGATGAAGGATGAATTTAAGGATTCACTTGTAGAAGTTGTCATTATACCAATGAACAAAAGAACTTCAAACAAGATTAATAAAGTGCTTTATTAAGCAACCTTTTGCAAAAAACCTCTTGTGCTTCAAGGATTGCTTTGAGGTCCTTTGGAATAGAAGAATGTCGTTAGCCTTTCTTCCTTCTTGCCTTCCTGGAGTAAGCTATCAACAACTTCCCCATCTCCTCTGCAAACTCAGAAAATAGTTAGTCTACAACAAGCATACCATCAATTAGACAATCAACACTTGACTGCCCAAACACCTTCCAGACAAGCAATCTTTGCTCTGTCAATCAAGCATTCTGATATAACCTTCTTTGAAGGTGGGTTTAATCAAACATAGGCTCTGATACCACCTGATCTGAAAATTGGGCACTTAGGCTTCTTGTCTAACTTACAAGAACCTCTCCCAATTCCAAAGCTTAAATATTCCCAAGTCTTTATGATGCAGGAGCATCTAGCTGACAAGGCAAAGACACAAGTAAGGGAATATGGTTTCTGAAGAGGACAGAGGGATTGATTAATGTAGTGGGAAACATACTTGTTTTCTTTTAATTTCCTTTTCTTTTATTAAGTTATTTAGAGATACTGTAATAGGATGTAATTAGGAATAGTAATAATTAGATTAGGGTCATTGTTTTGAAACAATTAAGTTGTTATTGTAGGAAGTCATGAAAAAGAAAATGTACTGGGAAATCAAACAAAATTCAGTATGAAAATTAACTGTTGTAACTAATTGACAAACTGGACAAACTTCCAGTAGTTAGAATAGTTGTAACAGTGCTATTAAAGAGTGAAACAAAGCACAAACAGGGGTTCGGAACAGGAGGAGTGATATTCAAAGAAAGAATACAAATAATCAAAATTTTCCTGTGCACATATCCTCATAGTGTTTTATTTGTGTCTAAAATCTTTTAACAGAGAAAATTACTGTGTGAATGTCGTAAAAGCTTGGTCAGAGGACGAATTAAAGCAAAGAGACCTTCGAGTACTGAATTCATTGAATTCAAACAAGAAGAACAACGTTAGTCTGCAAGTAGTAACCACAGAGGAACCAAAACGTGTAACGGGAGTCGTCCAACATTTCTTTACATACGAAAAGACAGAGTTTGCCAACACAGAGAAAAGAACAACCATAATACAACCCAGGTATGCAAATCCTAACAGCATAACGAAAATTTCATTTCCAGAAATTCATTTACAGTCATCAAGCTAATGTCCATTCATATTCCTTATTTAAAAACAACTTGAGAACAAAACCCAGTTCGCGGATTTGGGAATTGTAAACCCTCATACACGTAAATCAAAATCCCATACATTTTCCAAACCAATGCTTACAGCATTCGACAGAGACCCTATCTAGAACAGGACTCAATACAATAGTGGCTCGAAACCTACAGTTAAACCAACTCATACGCCGAGAGACGCAGACAAACAATTACAGACAAATAAAGTAATGCTACTCGAAACTTTCTTGGAGTAGTCGAAGGCCCCAACACCGAAACCCTCAGTCACTGCACCTGCAGAATACATCACAGGACGAGCATTAGAAACCAGTGAAAGGATATGCAAAGTTTCGAAATAAATTTTAATTCAAGAACAAGCAAAGTTACGAGGGGTTCCACTTACCCAGTGAAGGAGCCGTGACCAACACAAGTGAAGGAGCCGTGACCAACTCAAGCACATACTTTTTTTTTTTCCCTGCTCTCAAGGAGCCGAAGTCGTTAGAGGCCGAAGGAGGAACAGGTAAAGCAAAATAGCATAGAGAGCAAGCTTACCAGTTGCATTGGAGCAGGAAACGACGATGAACAACGCTATTGTTTTGTCGAGACCGTGCCTGAGTGGACCGTCGCTGTAGAACGAGACCAGAACCACTCTCAAAAGGAAAATCGACACACAGAGGTAACGACAGCGAGGAACCAGACCATAAATCGAACAGAGGATGCACAGAGGCAGAAACCCATAAAAGAAATTGACCATCGAAAACCCTGGAAAGTCTAAACACAAACAGGGAATGAGACTTACCAGTTTTCCATAATCCTGCAAACGACCGAGACACTTCCACCACAGGAATCGAACAAACAATGTTGTGAGAACCGCTGCAAGTATACAACTCAACAGACTCAGACCAACAAAACCCCAGACCAACTAACAGAACTCCCATCGAAGCTGCAAACTACCAACTTGTATCATACAGAATCCGGGAACCAAGTTTCAACCGAGTACAAAGCATCGCAGGAAGGAACCACTGTAAAAATCACCAAATCGCCGAGAGATCACGGAAGGAGGTAACAAAACCAACACAGAACCAAATGAAATCAAAGGTGGCGGAAACCCTATATGAAGGCGGGGTTTAGAATCCCCAAACAATACAGGTGTCCATCGCATATACCGCCAACAAACCCTATGTAAAAAGACCATTAATTGCATACAGATTGATAATCAAAATATCTCTGACCAACATTCGGTGCACATAAATATCAAACAACAGTACAAGCCAAGTAGAAAGGGAGCGACGATGGGACCATGTGGGCTGGCCCCATCACTTTATGATTAACCAATGTGGAATTAAATATGTGCTTGAAAATAAGGTGTATGCTTATGTTTGTTTTAGAACTGTTTATGTTCTTTTAATATTTTGTTGTTTATGCTGATACAATATATATATATATTATATAATATATATATATAATATATATATATTACTATATAATAGTAAATAATGCAGCAATAAACCAAAACACACAAAACAATAATTTAATATGGAGTTCACTTAGAACTCTTGGGCTACATCTCCTTGAGCTCTAATCAACTTGACTAGGCTCTCTGGGATTATGACAACAATCTTTTTACGAGCTCTTTGGCTCAACTCCATGGTTTACACAGAAACAATGGGTTTAGAATGCCATTCGGTCCCCATCTCTGAAGTTGTCGGCCTTCTTGCTCTAGCTTTGGCTCTTAGGCTCTCGCGCTGGCTCTGCCTCTTCAACTCTGGCTATCTTGAGCTCTCTCTCCTAGCCTCTACGTGCCTCTGTGATCTGCTTGACCTCCAAGCAATCCTCGACAACCTTCCAGTGACCTTCTTGCAGCTTTGCTGCCTGTCAATCGCACTCTCAAGCTTTCTCACCCCTTCAGCTCATTGCGTTGGCTGCTTATGCCTCTCAATCGTGTTCTTAGACTCAGCAACCCCTCTGTCTTTGTCATGGAACGACTTTTAAGCCTATTGTCGCTTGTTTGTTCGTTTCAGCTCTCGGGCTCTCTAGCTCCCGATTGCTATCCCTTCATCTTCCTTCTGGAGCATTTAACAATCATTGCTAACGTCCCAAGGTATGGTGGCCACCTTTTGCAACGGAAAAGGCCACTGGCGTGTTGAAATCCCAAATATATCATTTCTCTATTTACATAGAGAAATACACCGGAAACGCTAAAAAATCCACATAAATGCCTTTTATCGAACTTGAAAATCCCTTAAATCCGCTTTATAACACCTACTGGGTCCGCCTTTATATTGCTTATCGCATCCCTACTGTTGATCTGGGAGATCTGGATCCAACAGTTGAGGTTCATTTCGGGTGGCTCACTCGTACGGGGGTTAACCACCTGAAAAGGGTGGTTTTCTCTCTCTAGGGCCTGGCCATGTGGCAGCCAGTGTATGGGCTCGAGCGGAGCCCGACCAAAACCACTTACCACCTACGGCCACCCGAAATCCCGCTTGTTTCCTTTGTATAAAAAATACATTAAACACTGAAAACCCTATAAAATGGCTTTAGACAGACTTGAAATATATATGTTTTTATTTATAATCCCTTTTGGGTTTGGTCGCATCGCATCGCCACATATATATGTGTGTGTGTGTGTGTGTGTGTGTGTGTGGCCTCGCTCTGTCATATGACTCCGACATGATATTGTGATGTGATTGATCACAATTGCATATTGCAAGGGCCTGGAGACTTTCCATATGGTGTCGTCGATTGCGATCCGCCGATATTAGCAATCGCGATATCACATCGACTTGGTCCTTTCCTTATGTTCCATGCCCTCATGGATGCTGATCCGCCGACCGACGATTGCAGTGTCACATCAGCCCGGGTCTTTTGCTCATTTTATGTGCCTATGCTCGCCTCCGACTCAATATGTCAGGGATCGGTGATTGGGGGTGCTTCCCCTCTCCTCTTATGTCCGCGCTTTTGCCTTGGTCCGATGTGATTTCTCTTTATAAGGGTTTTTGCTCATTTTTAGGGGATTTTGCCTCTTTTTCTAAGGAACAAGGGCATCTTCTTTGAGCGATAACTTCGGCATCCTAAGTCCATTTTTGCCCATTCAAGTTGCAATAGATTCATAATGAAAAGATCTCTGCAATGGGACTATGTCCAGGAACTTCCTTGGACTTTCATTTTCCTCTGTGAGGAACACTTAGACTTAGCAGTTTATCCAAAACCCATTTTTGATCAACAGGAAGACATGAGGAGAGACTAAGTCAAGTGAAAACTTGATAGTAACAGTTGTGGGATGAAGCCAAAGGAGGAGGATGAGAATGCAACCCTCACATCTAAGGGGAAGCAGGAGCGATATAAGATGAAGAAAGATGTTTTGAAGATCAAGTGCTTTTGATGTGGTGAAATTGGTCACTACGCTACACAGTGTCCTCTCAAGAAGAAGAAAAAGGATGAGAAGCATGATCTAAAGGCTACATCCACACAGATCAAGGAGGAGGAGTTTTTCATGATTGCCCTAGAGGTGGGGTGATCTATAATTGTAGTTCGAAAGAACTGCAGTTGGGGAGGATCCTTGAGTAGTCCACCTCTTGGATCAATACCTTGTTATGGGAGCTTAGATCAGAAGTAGCAGGATGGACCAGTGTTAGTTGGTGTAGAGGAGTGCCGGAGTGACTGTTGCAGTATCTAGGAGTGCTAGAGACTGAGCAGCGAAGAGCAGAGTTGGCAGCAGTGTAGAGTCAGCAACAACGAAGAGGCTTCAGAGGGTCAACGCATAAACTAGCATTAGTTAGAACGCCAACAACAAATGCATCATGTTGAACACCTATTCAATAATTTTGGATGCTTTTCCGTTGTTGATGCAGTAGCCACAACAATTGGAGAAGGTTGCAATGCAGATGTAGTGTTGGCAGTGGTAGTGCCAACAACAACACTAATGCATAAATTATGAAGGTTCCAGTACAAGTGCGGTGTTGGCAGTGGTAGGGTCAACAACAGTACAAATGCAAGATCTGCGCAGTAGTTGGTGGGCAGCGATGTTAGACATCAACAATGTAGAGGGACATGTTACTGAGAAGGGTGATGCTTCAACAAGTTGCATTACTATAGCATATTCCTCGCTAAGAGGGAGTGTTGATTTTTGGTAGCATCGGATGTTCTCTAAGCCTCAAAATTTGCAGTGAGGCTTGGACACATGTATTACCCAATACCCAAAAATCATTTTGGGAAATTCCACCTGGAGACAACTTTATTAAAATAATTAATTAATTTTAATGGGTGCCTAAGTCTAAACTTAGGCGATTAAAATAGTTAAAGGGTATTAATCAAACTGTGGGTGAAACTTCTAGAAGAATACGACGATCAAGCCAAAATGATCTGAGCCATTGATTAGAATCTAATATGGGCCGTTGGTTCTCAACTTGAGGATTATAAGAGGAGGCTTGATGGGCATTTGGAAGATACATAAAGTGGGAGATTAAAGATCGAATTTCTGAAGAGAGCAACGCAGTAGTTGCAGGAGAGAAGTTCGAAGTGGTTTCTTGCAGTTAGGGGCATAGATAGTTCCGATTGGAGATTTCTCTTAATCCACATATACTCAATAGAGGAGGCAAAGAGGGATTCAGGAGAGGCAACGCAGAGGCTACGTCGGGCAGCATAGGCTGATGCAAAGGCAACGCAGAGCCTTGAGGAGATTCATATTTTTGTAGGAGAGGTCAATTTCTAAATTCAGAAGCTGGGGTGTGAGGCCAAGAGGACATAATCGAAGTCTCAAAGGAAAATCGATCAACAAAAGGGATGACGCTATCCCTAGAAGCTATGACGCTGTGCCTACACAGTGATTGTGCAGAGGCAACAAGGGACAAGCCATTTTGTGGTTGGATCAGTTAGGATCACTATTGATAGTGTGAGGTATATCTCACTCATCTCTCTATTAGTCATATTCTATGTATTGGATAGCCAAGAAGGCATCTAGAGATTTTATTAAAAAAACTAATGCTTAATAATACAAATCCTCAACTGTTGCACTAGTTTTCCCGCATTGGGTTTTCCAGGGACATTTGTCCAAAAATAACTGTGTAGATGTGTGTGATGATTATTTCACTCATGTACTGTATTTAGTTTCCACAATTTTTATTTGTGTAGGATGCAATGTATTTAATTCGATATTTTCCATAGCACACAACAAGTAAATTGTTTAATCGAATTAACATTAGTGGTTGCAGTAGGAATCATGTATCTGTTTTTTTACAATATGCAATAAAATTGGATGTGAATTGTGCTCCTTGATCAATGACTCCCTTGGATACCCAAACTTGTAGAAGATGTTTTCTCTTAAAAAAATTTCCACTTTCTGCTCATCTACTGCTTTGACTACCTTTGTCTCAACCCACTTTGTCAAGTAATCAATGCACACAATGATGTACTTTTTCTATCCTAATGGTGGATCAATTGGCCCAATGAAATCCATGCCCCATTTGTCAAATGGATCTAAGGCCACTTGAGGTTGTAGGGGCATTTAATCCCTGGTTGTGGGTTTGCCCATCCTTTTGCATTGATCACATTTAGTGGTATATCTCCTTGCATCTCGATGTAAAGTGGGCCAATAGCAACCAACCTGTAAAACTTTAAAGGTTGTCCTTTTTGGAGGAAAATGACCTCCCTAAGGCCCATCATGACATGCCGAGAGGATGTCAAAGACCTCCTCTTCTCTTACACATCTCCTCAAGATTTGATCTAGACCCAATCTAAAAAGATTGCCCCCAATCCAAGTGAAAGGAGAGCTTTTCCTTATAGTCTTGCTTTTCTCCCTGGATGATAGATTAGGAAGGAGCCTCCCAGCAACCATGTAGTTTGTATGTTAGAAAACCAAGGAGAAAGCACCGAGAAGGAAAAGAGGTGCTCATCTAGCAATTGATCATCTGCCATCTCTTCATTACCTGCTGGCAAGGTTAATATGGACAAAAAATCTGCAACCACATTTTCTTTCCCCGGTTTGTCAATAAGAGTCAAATCAAACTGTTGTAACAATAACAACTATCTAATTATCCTAGCATTAACATTAGATTTGTTCATCAAATATTTAATGGGTGCATGACTAGTATGAACAAAAGTTTGTATCTAGTGATATAGTGCCTAAATTTGTTAGAAGAATATACTACAACTAAGAGTTATTTTCAGTAACAGTGTAATTTAGCTCAACTTTAGACAAATTCTTACTAATTAAATAAATAACATAAGGCAACCTATCCTCTACTTGCCCACGACTCCCCCCATAACTTTATCTGATGTATCAATATGGATATGGAAAGGCAATGCCTAGTTGTGACACCTTATTATGGGTGTAGTGGTCAACTTTTCTTTCAACACTTTAAGGGCCTCTTAACAACTGCCAATTCCACATAAATGTGAAACATTGGCCAGTAAACCAAAAAAATATGAAGCCACTTTACTAAAGTCTTTAATGAATCTCCTATGATACCCAAGTAGTCCCAATAAGCTCTTGGTATCTCTTTGTTTCTAAGGGGTAGGGACCCTTTTTATGGTGGCAATTTTGTTTGGGTCTACCTGTATCCCTTCCTTAGATATGGAATGGCCAAGTACAATCCCCTCATTCATCAAGAGCTCAGATTTTTCACGACTTAGAGATAGAGTAATTTCAATGCATTTCTTCAAAGCCTTGCACATATTGGAGAGAGCTTCATGGAAGTCATGTCCATAAGGAGTGAAATCATCCATGTATATTTCAACAGAGTCATGAACCAATTAAGCAAAAATACTAAAAAGTGCCCTCTAGAAATTAGTAGGGGTCTTGGTGACACTAGAATCTTAGGCACCATGCAACTCACAAGATCATCTAGAGGACCTGGAGTCCATTCACATAGAGGTTGAGGTTAATGTGAACATATACAAAACCAAGAAAATAGGCTTCTCACTAAGAAAAAGAACAAAATGACCACAAATGTACTTTGGAGACGAGCCACTAGAGAAAATCTACAAATTTAAATATTTGGGAGTAGAGTTCAATGGGAAGTTAATATAGGATGCAAACATGAGGTAAATAAGTGAAGGGGAGTGGAAAACATTCTTCACGTCACAAAATAGATGTTGGACAACATAGGTTGGGCATTGAAAAAATGTTTGACTATCCACTTCAAATGCTAATAACTCTAAAACCCCTTTATTGTTTTGAAGTATGAATAAGTATATTTTGAGATAAATAGAACTAGGTCGAGTGGAAAAACACTTAAATAAGAAACTATATAATAGTGAAAAAATGTGCCCCCACCCAAGCCACACCCCCTCGCCCCCCAACCCCCCCTCCAACATGGACACACAAGATGCTCCTCTTTGAAACATGACTATATCTAATAGAGTTTGATGCATTGTGAAAATAATTTTTCAAGAAATAGGAAAAAAGAAACAATCAATAGTGACAAATTTCAATAGGAAGGGGCAATGGAGAAACATGCCAAATGAAAACAATACCTTACATAAACAACTTGTACAAACACCAAGAAATAAAAATGCAAAGCTACTTAAAACTTAACAATCATTAGCATGAAAAACATGTAATAACACAACCAAGAACCAAGTCACATAGGTTTAGAAGTGAAATAGGAAGATGGGAACAACCTAAGGAGTCATGGGAAAATGTTATATTAAGTGTGTGAAAAGGGGAGGAAGAAGCTAAGAATCATTTCTCCCACACTGTGTAGCACACCTATAAATCCAGGATAGGTCAAATTTGTATATTGGAGAACAAGAATCAACATTCAAGGAGGATTAATGAAATGTACAATAAGATTGGTTGAGAAAATGAGGCAAGTAAAAAGTAGAGGGCTAAGTGAACAAGGTAGCAAACCCTCACCGAGAAACAAAAGATCCTCTACTAAGTTGAGTAGACCAAGTCCATGATATGGGTCCTCCATTCGAATCTAAACTATGTTGTCTTAAGTGGTCATGATCTCATGCATGATTTAATAACATATATACTAATCTTTCATTTTTTCCACGTAAAATCCCAATGGGAAACCCAAAGGACCCTTAGGATACACTAATGCTTGTTAGCACATAACTAACCAAATACATAACAACATTGATGTCAATAATTTGAGTCAACCTCATAGGCTAAAATCTATCTATTCATTTATATGACTACAAAATTCCTCATGTCCCATAGCATCAACAACAATTCACTCACAAAAATAAAACATATCATAGGTAGGATTGTATTGAGTGAAGAGGATAACCTTTCTCATCTTTAACCACATAAACTAGACATAACTGTCACTTATACCACAAAATAATATTATATACCTACAATATTACATCCTTTAATCTAAAAAATGCCGTAATTATATTTTCAAAATTCACAATAATAAATTTCCATAACTATATTCACAAATTCTTAACATATTTAGATTATTGAACCATATAATCTACTAAAAAAGAAAGAAATAAAGAAAGAAAAAAAAAAATATTTTAACGTCCACGAGGCTAAAGATAGCCTATGGGATAGATTGCTTCTTCATCTGCTTGATGCATTCGGCCCTTTTTTCTGTGAAGCTTCACAATAAATGCATCGAGTTTCTAAAAAAACCCCTCGCATATATATTCAATTGTCAAACTAATAGTGAAGACAACCATGGTGCACTCATCACTACTATTGTCAAACTAATAGTAAAGACAACCATAACTCAAATACACTCATGAATACTCAATTAACTGACATACAAATTAACTCATCATTACTATTCAAATGTATTTTACTCATTACATATAAATTTAATTTTCACCGTATAGTTATACACCAACATCTAACATAACATAAGGTGGAAGAACATCCACGTCCTCCAATATATTCAAAACCAAGAGGCAGTGGTGTGGAATAAATCTTCGTGTTTTTGTGCGAGAACATGAGTTCTAGGAGCTTAAAGGTACCAGGCAGAAGGGTTCAATGGGATTTTCAATATTGGCCTCCATGTGACCTCGTTCTTATCACCGCTTGAAAGCCCGCCAACGAGAGGAGTTATTGCCCCAGGGAATAATATTGTGCCTGCTCGGAAAGGTGGAACTACTTTTACTATATTTCTATCGACAGACACGAACACCCTAGGCAGCTTCTCCGCTCGCTTTCACACACAGGTTGGAAATTGACGCCATTTGTTTTTTCCTCTTGATTTCTTATTATTCTGCATAATTTCCTTTGTTGTACCCTGCTTTAAAGAATGCCAGGTGCTTTAAAATGGTGAATATGGCAGAGTTTGGGGTTTTAAGACATATCGGTGACAATTCGTATATGATCTTGTCAAGCAATCATATTATGTTTAAGGGTTTTGATAGGTAAAATGAATGCACGACCAGTGATTGAAATGTTGGCAGAGGTTCAGTTCACATGGCGTCACGCATGATATACCCCATGTTTATCAGTATGGTTGTTATTTAGTTGCCACTAACCCTTCTTTTACCTTAGGTGGTTCGAACCTACTATGTCAATATCTTCTTCCTGATGCGGATGCTTTTCTGGCGTCTGCCCTTCAGCGAATTTGGCCCCTAATTTTTTTTTTAATTATTTTTTCAAATAATTTTGGAGAGTCCTCCACCCCCAACCTACGTGGGATATTTTGAATGAGTAATCTTGAGCAAAATCTGGTTCGGAGACAATGATTTCTTCTCCTAGGATAGGAAAGGGATAGGTGCCAGAGACTCGATGGAAGTTATTTTAATGAATAATTCTCATTTGGAAGGCTATCTATTCCACCAAAGCCAGTGCGGACTTTCTTCGGGCCTCGTCTTTTTGACATGCCATTTGGATGATGCAGACAAGAGTGATAATGGAGCCCTGGTGGGCTCTTAACTTCACCAGGGAAGAAATGCCCCGTTGGTAATTTGGCTCCTCATTTTGACTTATGTGAAATGTAGAAGTTCGGTTAATTGAGGGTCAGATTTGCATTTTACGTCATTTTAAAGCTATTTTTGGCGAGACTTTATGAAGGTCAGTATAGGAATTCTGCTTCCACAATTTTTTTAAAGAATTCGATAAAGATCTTGATTAACTTTTTCAGGATCACTGATTTTATATAGCCTATTGTTATTGATCGTTTTAGATTTTAAGGACCAAAGTTCCTGTGATGGATCATGATTTATGAATGTTGCCACCATTTATTTTTCTGTTGGGAAGTCAGAATCCGAGTGTCTGGGGACTTTGGTAGGTTATGGAGTAATTTGAAGTAATTAATGGATTTTGAGCAGCATTATCTTCACTCACTGAACACAAATTGACTAGATAAATTGTAACCTTAGAATATGGCGCTCGATTGTGAGGAGTGAAAGATTTCTGGATACATCACTTTTCATAGCAATGACTGGAGAGCAAGGTACAATTCATGACTCTTTGGTATTGTTAACAACGAATGTATTCATGCATGGTGAAGTTGGGCATTGGATGAGAGAAGTGAGGCTTCACATACACAAAAAATCTTGAACAAACCTTGAGGACCCTGCACTGTGGTCCTCTACTTGTCTTAACATCATGTATTTACAAGGTTTGAAGTGGCACTGAATCAAGGGAAGCACAACACAGCCCGCAGATATCTCAATTGTTGGATTAAACATGGATCTATCATGTAAAAGAAATGCATGATGGAGGTGACAAGCTTTAACAAGGTAAAGTAATACATACACAAAGGCTTCATGGGGTTGCCTCCACTAATGGGGTGGATAGATGGCAAGATTGCACATCTCCTTTTGACAAAGGAATTGACATCCTTTGGTGATGCCCAATCATGCTAGAATGACCATGTAAACTTTTCTCATTGACTTCTTTTGTAAGTAATGGTAGAGATCACACCATTTAGAAGGTAACACTTGGTAATTGCGAAGAGAAAGCCAAAGGAAGCCTTATGGGCTTGCCTATTGAGAAATGGGGACACACGTTGAAGATGCATGCTCTGCCTTGACACATTCTTTGACACTAAAAGGAAGTGCATATTGACCATTTACTCCAGATTGAGAGTGTCGATTCATTCACTGTTAGTCTCAAATCTGTTGAATTTTGTAGCTATGGTCGGTCATCATAATGTATCATTTGTACTTGTGATGACGAAAATATAAATTATATTTGTAAAATAAAATTTATATGAAGCATGTTCTTCATGCTTGCAAGAAAAAGGAAATTATTTATTTATTTTACATTCAAAAGAAAATTTAATAAGGCATGTTCTTCATGACTATATCAAAGTGAGAAAAAATGAAAATTGGAATTTTGTATTTACCTCCACAAGTGACCAAGTCAGCCCTCCAAGAGACATGTCGACCTGCCTATGGGAGACACCCATCCACATGATTAGAAGAATAGAAATTGCCCATTCGACCTCCTCTCAAGACACACTTTGGATCACTCACTCAAGCAATATGTCTCTGCAATCTACGAAGGTATTCAAGGAGTCTAGGAGGCCGAATTTAGAAGCATATGAAGTGTTTCTACTGCCCTCGCTCAAGCAAGAACAAGAGGCTAAAATCAATGTGGTTTTCTATGGCATATCTTTGAGGAAAGGGGCTAAGACCCTGTGGCATATCTCTGAGGAAAGGGGTTGAGACCCTATGGTATATCTCTGAGAAAAGGGGGCTGATAATCTTGTGGTTCATCACTGTGGAAAGAGGTTGAGATTTTGTGGTTGACTTATGTGCAAAGAGGCCGAATCTCTAAAGCATTCACTTTGTGGAAAGATGACCGGATTTTCGATGTGATCAAGTAAGAATTCTTGTGAAAGATAGACCTCTGTTGCAGACAAAATTGTGGAGGGTTAACTTGGTCCTTGGTGGATGGTCATCTTGCTAGTTAGTTTGCTTTGATGTACCTCTTGTTGCATTGATTTTCTAAGGAAAAGGTTTGTTGGGTTTTTTTTCCCTTAGTGGGTTTCTCGAGGGTAAAATCTTTTTGTCTCTTTGTGCATTTGTGATCTCTATTGTTCTGTTGTCTACGATGTTGAATTTCTGAATTATAATTACTTAATGATCACACTGCTGCTTTGATGTATCTCTTGTTGCATTGATTTTCTAAGGAAAGGTTTGTTGGGTTTTTTTCCCCTTAGTGGGTTTTTCGAGGGTAAAATCTTCTTGTCTCTTTGTGCATTTGTGATCTCTATTGTTCTATTATCTATGATGTTGAATTTCTGAATTATAATTACTTAATGATCACACTGCTGCGCTAAACACATATGTATCATTGGAAGTAATTATCATAATTTAGAAATAAAGTACTTGCATCTATTGTACTGAAAAATCAACATGGTATTGGAGCTGGGATTTAAGAGCAACCTTTTTGAAGATGGAGCAGATCCAAAACTTATCTATGCCCTAACCTTAAGTTGATAGCAGTTCGAATTCAAGAAGGTCTAGTATCTCAAAGAAGGTAGATCAAAGATACATCCTTAAGGTTGAAGTTCTTCTTTATTCATTTTGGCATTAGTGAGAACGTTGAAATCCAAGACTTGAAGAAGATGAAATTGTCTAGTACTCAATTTGATTTAGCCTTAGAAATAACCCTCATGATTGAACTCAAAAATCACTATCCAAGGCACCTTAGTTTGATTTCAGTTAGGCCAAGATAATACAAATGAGAACTCGAATTATACTTCAGAGGTTTGAGTAGCCTCTAAATAAAATTGCTAGAGGTCGAAGAACCTTGGGGTCTATTACTAGAAGCCGAAAATCTCAGTTAAACGTTTAGAGGCCTAAAAATGTCAGGAGATCCAAGGAATTAATTCTGTTTGGATCATTAATGCATACTATAAGAAATCATAGAGTATAAGCCTATGAAAGTCATTTCTAGATGTCGATCTGTTGTCAAATGAAGCTAGAATAAAATCCCTGCCTGAAGACTACAATAAGAAATTTTAGGTGTGGGGCGAAGATCTACACAAGGCTAGTGAAGTTATCAGTTTGGGATTTCCTTTTAAAGGTATGAATGCATTTCAATAACTTCATCTAAGACTCTTGTACGCATCAAGAGGAATTGATCATCGATATGCCTGAGAAAAGTTTTTGTATAGAAGTTGTGAACTTAGGAAAGTATTAAAAGTTTAATTGTAAGGAATCCTCGAGAAAGCCATCTAGAAGAGACCGAGAACCTCTGTTTTAGAATCCCTAAGTTTCGAAGGTTACAAATCTTTTTTCAAAGATTCAAAACATCTCAGAAAGATTATAGATCAAGCTATGACAGAGTCCCAAGGAGTCTTATGAGAATTTGAATTTGTGTTATGTTGAAGGTAGTAGTCGAAAGAGTTTGAAAACATCAAGGCAAGTCACTATATAGGACTGATAACAAATATAAAGTTGAAGTATTTGTTTCTCAAGAAAGCACATTACAGTGTTGGATGGTCGAAAACTATTCCAAAATTTGATGTGCATCTACTAAAGATTGGCATGCTAACCATCTTGGTGTATTCAATCATGGTATAGACAGAAAGGACCTATATGTATAAGTGTTGAAAATGCAAATCCAGGAAGCCATACCTTACTGTAATTGCCTTGAAGATGATGCATAAAAGCAGGATGTTGATTACAAAGATTGCAAAACATTAACATCATTTGTTGACATAAACCTTATGCTATGACAAGGGGGTCTAATTGTTGTCTAATGCCATTAGGAATAATGAAGCAGAAAAGTGTTTTGAAGACTTAAAGGAAGTTATCTCTGATATCTTGCTGAGGGATTGAGACTTGATGGCATTTGACTTTTGGACTTGCAAGAAAATCTAGGTTTTGGAAGACTGAAAGTCTTGATTAGATTATAGGGTTTTGGATATTGGAATATCTAGGATTTGTAAACCCTAACAAGGGCTTGAATAAGAGAACTTTAGTGTTTGTGGACTAAACCCTAGGATAGATCGTTTCCATTGAAAGAAGAAACCCTAGTCCATGCAAGAAAGGTAAGACATCAGGCTGATGTTAAAGACAAGGATGAGGAAGCTGCAAGATGAATGCAAGAAGGCTAAGATTAAGAGGGAGTTGACAATGTCCTATAGTTCTCAAAACGATAGGTATTCTATATCTCTCCTCCTTGATGATTACTGTTTTTATTGTCATTTTAGTCTCTTGTCTTTGTATCCTTTGCTTAGTTGTAATTGTTCTTCCATGGCATCTTAAGTGAGTATTGTAGGTACATTCTAAAGGCTACATAGACCTTGATAGTAGGTAGAAGAGCAAAGAAAAGCTGTGACAAGTGGAATCTCCCAAGAAAAGGGATTTATGTTGAGAGATATTATATTGGATGAGATATGGACCCAAAGGGAGCAAACGGATTAGCAAAATTGAAGTATGTTGGGAAGAAGTCAGTGGTAACTTCCAAGACAAACTTGGATGGCAAGAAGTAGAAAGCAAAGGATTACCTTAGTAAAAAGGAAGAATACTATGAAATGACATATTGTCAAAATTTGTTATCTTTATGATTTCTGTTGAAAACTACATCAGATGAATGTAGAGATCGTCTTCCTCGATGAAAGAAGTGTACGTAAGAACTATCTCAAGTTTGTGAGGCAGATGAAGAAGTCCTATACTTGTAAGCAGAAGGAAGGCTTTGTACAAACTCCCATTGAATTGGATCAAGGTTGATCCCATATGATTTGATGAAAGCAGAAGAACTCATGTATTAGAGGGAGCAACATTGACAAGTACAATGGAAGATTTGTGGCTAAAGGGTTCTCCCAGAAAGAGGGAGAAGATTATGATGAGACCTTTGCACCGACTGTCGGTTACACTACGATTAGATCTCTTGTTTCTCATGCGTCATTTATGGGATTGAAGCTACATCAATTCGATGTGAAGACCGCTTTCCTTAATGGCATGATTGAGGAAGAGGTGTACATAGTGCAACCTCAGGGTTTGAGGTTCTTGATAGAGAATCTTATGTGTGCAGATTGAAGGTGGTCTTGTATAGACTCAAGCAAGCACTGAGAGCTTAGTACTCCGGAATTGATGGATATCTTACGAGATTTGGTTTCTCCAAGTGTGTTGTTGATCCAAACCTTTATGTCAAGATTGTGAAGGGCGAGCCTGTGATGTTGCTACCATATTTTGATAATCTGTTCCTTACAGGTGTAGAGCATCTTATTGTTCAGTGTAAGAGGGAGTTGGTCTTTGAATTTGACATGAGGGATCTTGGATTGATGCATTACTATTGAGGATTGGAAGTCTCGCAAAAACTTGGTGAAATCCTTCTTGGGAAAGGAATATATGTCATTAAGATTCTTCTGAAGTTTGGCATGATGAAATGCAAGTCTATGGAAACTCCTCTGAGAAAGCTTAGAAATTTTGAGTATGATTTGGTAGATACGTCCATGTAACCATAGTTGATTAGATCATTGATGTATTTGGTGAATACCAAGCCAAACATTTGCTTTGCAGTGAACACCTTGAGTCAGTTCCAGATGGAATTGAGATATGAGCATTGGATTGCAGCAAATCATATATTGAGATATTTGCGTGGTACTGTTGACTATTGTTTGAGATATGCTTCGAGTGGTGAGATACAACATCAGGGATAAATGGACTCTGATTGGGTAGAGAATGCAAATGACAGGAAGAGTACATTTGGTATATGTGTCAGTTTGGGCTCTGCTATGATATCCTGGATGAGAAGGAAGCATACATCTACTACACTCAGTACTATGGAAGCAGAGTATATTGCAACTTGTTTGGCATGTTGTGAGGGAGTATGGCTTTGTAAGTTACTCTTTGGATTGTTCAACTAGATGTTGGAATTGACTGTGTTGTTCTGTGACAATCAAAGTCGTGTGAAGCAGACAAAAAATACAATGTTTCATGCTAAGTTGAAGCATATTGATATTAAGTACCACTTCATTCGTGATATGGTGCAAAAGGGAGTAGTGAGGCTCTAATATCTCTCCACGAATGAGCAGACAATTGATGTTCTCATAAAGCCTTTGTCCCGGGCGAAGTTTGTATACTTCAAGGACAAGCTTGGACTTGTGTAAAACCCCTCTATTAGTGAGAGGGAGCATTGATGTGAAATCAACAGGGGCATGGCTCAAACTTTTGGTGACAACAAGAGCATAACTTAGATTGTTGATGGGTGGACAACAGGGGCATGGCTCAGACTATCAGTTACAACAGGAGCATAGCTTAGACTATTAGTGACAACAGGAGCATAGCTTGGTTGTTGATGAGATATCATGAGGGGTAGACATTCTAAAGAGAATGGTCCTTGAGGCCCAGACACTCATGGAGTGGGTGCCTCTTCAACATTATGGCCTAGAGTGAGGCCTTTGGATTTGGAATATGGGTTTCCCTAGGGTTTGACCATAAGTGATGGCAACCTTGAACTAGTTGGAGTACCATGAGGTGAGGCGCCCATTGGATCATGGTGACTAATTGAGTGAATACCATTGGTTAGGAGTGCTAACCTAGGTTGTGGTACTTATTGATGATGATGCTAATGTAGGTCAAAAGTGTTGACCTAGATAATGATGCTATCGATGAGTTTTACCTTTCCTTAGAGAGATCATGTATACAAAGAACATTTAGATAGTAATTATGAATATTCAATACATCCCTAGTTAAGAGGGAGTGTTGAATTTTGTAGCTATGGTCGATCTTCATAATGTATCATTTGTATGTGTGATGATGAAAATATAAATTATATTTGTATAAGAAAATTTATATGAAGCATGTTCTTCATGCTTGCAAGAAAAAGGAAAATATTTATTTGTTTTAAATTCAAAAGAAAATTTAACAAGGCATGTTCTTCATGACTTTATCAAAGCGAGAAAAATGAAGTCATGTATACAGAGAACATTTGGATAGTCATTATGAATACATCCATAGTTAAGAGGGAGTGTTGAATTTTGTAGCTATGGTCGATCTTCATAATGTAACATTTGTACTTGTGATGATGAAAATATAAGCTATATTTGTAAAAGAAAATTTATATGAAGCATGTTCTTCATGCTCGCGAGAAAAAGGAAAATATTTATTTGTTTTACATTCAAAAGACAATTTAATAAGGCACGTTCTTCATGACCTTACCAAGGCGAGAAAAATGAAAATTTGAATTTTGTATTTACCTCCATAAGTGACCAAGTTGGCCCAACAAGGGACATGTCCTACCTATGAGAGACACCTATTTGCATGATTAGAAGACTATAAATAGCCCATTCGATCTCCTCTCAAGGCACACTTCGGATCACTCACTTAAGCAATACGTTTCTGCAATCTACGAAGGTATTCAAGGAGTCTAGGAGGTCGAATTCAAAAGCATAAAAAGTGTTTCTATTGCCCTTGCTCAAGGAAGAATAAGAGGCTGATATCAACGCAATTTTCTGTGGCATATCTTTGAGGAAAGGGGTCGAGACCCTGTGGCATATCTCTGAGGAAAGGGGTCGAGACCCTGTGATATATCTTTGAGGAAAGGGGCTGAGACCCTGTGGTATATCTTTGAGAAAAGGGGCCAAGAATCCTGTGGGTCATCACTGTGGAAAGAGGCCGAAGCTTTGAAGCATTCACTCTGTGGAAAGAGGATTGAATTCTCTCTGTGATAAAGTCATAATTCTCGTGAAAGATAGAACTCTGTTGCGAACATAATTGTGGAGGGTTGGCTTGGTCGCTGGTGGATGGTCCTCTTGCTAGTTAGTACTCTGATGTATCCCTTGTTGCATTGATTCTCTAAGGAAAAGGTTGGTTGGGTTTTCCTAGGGTAAAATCTTCTTGTCTCTTTATGCATTTGTGATCTCTATTGTTTTATTGTCTATGGTGTTGAATTTTCGAAGTATAATGACTTAATGATCACAGTGTTGCGCTAAACACATCTATATCATTGGAAGCAATTATCATAATTAAAAAATAAAGTACTTGCATCTATTGTACTGAAAAGTCAACAAAATCAATGTGGTAGGATGTACTTAAATCCTAAGATGATACAATGCATGGGGGTCCTCCCTGCGAGAAGTTAGAGTGAAAGGAGTAATACATAATTGTGAGGGGTAGTTGAAGTTCTGAGAAGTCATTACTTGACGGTAGGGACTATTACCCACCCAAGTGGGTAACCCTTAGGAGAGAATTTTCTCCCATTATGATTAGCTTGCCAACTAGCAAACCTATGATGATCTATAGATAACTAGCCTCAAAGGCCCTTTGTCCATGCTATGGTTAGTGCTTTATGACTTCTAGCCTATTCATTAGATGGAGGTGAGTCATTGAGTGAAGAGGTTCATTCTACAACCCAATATGAGGGCAATGTGTAATTCTGTTTGTGCTCAATGTAGAGTTGACACATGTCCTTTTAAAATAAAAATAAAATATTGTTTAAATTAAAAAATAATGTCGGCCATAATCAAAATAAAAACCAAATATTTATATTTGGTTAGTTTTACTTGAAAGTATTATAAAACAAAGTCCCACTCTAACTATGCTTGCTTTATTGTTTGCTGATATTTCAATCCATAACAAAGTAAATATGGTAAAAATATTTCACTCTCACTCTCATCCTCAGTTATAAATAAAATATTTCCATGTCCATATGAAATAAGATAAATTTATATCAACTTTTAAAATTCTTTTAAAGTAATTAAAACAAAAATCAAATAAAGCTAATATTATTTATATTTCGATATTTCATTTGGATATAGAAATAAACCATTTCAATATGCATGTTAACTAATTTATTTTAATATCAACTTTAGAAAAAACATAAACATTTATGTATATATATATGAATCACAATATAATATTTCAATATGCAAAGAGAAGAAGTAATTGAAAGTAAAATTTTTTAATTCCTTCCTTGTAACAATAATAAGAGGGAAACATGTAATTAATTCAATTCTTAATATAAAATAAATATATATATATATATATATATATATATATATATATATATATATATATATATATATATATATATATTTTTTTTTTTTTTTCCTTATTTCCGGAGAAAAAAAGCGAAACTTTTTATTAAGCAAATGAAAAGTTTACATACTGTAAATACACATTGTGCCGACCTGAGATCACATCATGTTTTTTCTGATTTGTTCTCTTTGACTGTAAAGGTTTAAACCCAAAATCTTAATATAAAATTAATACGTAACATTTAAAAAATATTAATAGTAATTAAAAAATTCAATGTGCATCATAAATAAGATATTGAAATGTATCTAAAAATATATTAATAGAAAAAAAACTTTAATGTGGTCAATGTAATCCATAAATAAAATATCTCAATGCTCATGTTAACTAAAATATTTCAATGCCAACAATTTACATATTATATATGGTTTAAAATAATAATAATAAATTATCTATATATTACATAAGTAAATGAAAAATTAAATTCTTATTGTTATAGCATTTCAAATATCATTATTTTATATTTTGACCATTTTATTAAGGGTTAATTTTGAATGAAGCAAATATTTATTGGAATTGCACGTTTAAGCCATTTTATTCCATGTATTCAAAGGGTTGGATCCATTTAAAATGCAATTTAATATATATATATATTATATAGCAAGAGCCAAGAGCCGAGAGGGATCAAATCTCTTGAGGTGTAACCCCTTTTTATAATGTAAAAGTAAAAAAAAAAATTGTTGCATCCCTCTAGGGACTTGATAGATGATGGTTAAGATGAATCTCTTTCTCGAGATTCATCTTAGCCATCATCTATCAAGTCCCGAGAGGGATGCAATCTTTGGAGGTGCAATTTTTTAAGTTTTGCACTATAAAAAGGGTTTACACCTAAAGAGATTGGATCCCTCTTGGCTCTTGCTATATCCGTGGTTAAGATGGATCTGTACTGGTCTATTGTAAGGTATTGAAACGTACATTAACTATTTTTGTATAAAGTGCTTTCGTTTAATGTTTAAGGGCATTCTAGTATGGATCATAGGCAAATTGGATGATAGACAACTTTTGGTTGTATTCTTGTTCCCACGCTTCAACTCGGTGGTTATCTGCTACCCCTACTATAGTGTGACCTTCCATGATGCCTTTCTTTCCATTGTCCAGGAGGGGCACAAATAAGAGGCATTGAATGATGTTGTGTGTCCATGGCAATCATAATTAACATTTTCCACCTATCCCTTGTATCCACATACCATCTTTGGGTTGATTGGTATTTATCACTAGTATTGGTTCCTTGTTTTCATCATTCTTGAGTAGGGGCTCATAAACATTGCTATAAGTGGTTGATGTGACAGAAAGAAAATAAAGAGCATCAACCATAATGATAAAATGCAAAAAAATGGTTGGGATACAATAAAATACGTGGACAAAAGCCTAGCTTGTGCTCTACCCCCCTCATTAGCCCTCACCCAACTTTTAGCTAATACATGAGCAATGAAAATGAAAGGAACTTTGAATACCCCGACCTCGTTGAACAATAAACCACTTCATCTTTAAGGGGCCAATGATATAGAAATACATGTTGTATACCAAGACGTGTAAGAAAAAGAAAATTAGTGAAGGAAAAAATGCATAGGAGGGGTGGTAAAAATAGGCAAAGGATAGGGGTAACTTAAGTCACATGATTGCTCCCTCTTCACACTATAATGCTCAAGGATGCTGGAATTTCATAATTGGTAGAAAGATTGTGACATCATCCACAAAGTAACCCCCCATCATGCTAATAACCACTCTCACCTGCAAATTAATGTGTCGGCCTAGGAACTGTTCCTCCCCTTAGGTTTAGAAGCACTTAATAGGGCTTTTGGATAACCTTTCCATATATAAGCATGGTAACTTGTTTACAAACCCTAAGCTAATAAGAAATTTGAAGATGATGCTTGTGTGAAGTACTTTGGTGCCTTTTGCATTAGATATGGCCCATTGAGATAGTTTTATAGGTACTTTACCTATGACGAAGATCTCAATTGATTTTGAGGGTATATTTTAGATGTTTTCTCCTAGGTATAGCTACCATCCCTTGGGGGGTTGATTGAGACTTCTCCAACACTTAGAGAGGACGTCTAACCCCTCTTGACGACCCTTTTGGGTACCAGAGCTAGGACTTTGACCACTTGGTAAGGAGTATTGACCTTGGGATGTATCCAACACCAATGATGTGTTTCTCCTCTCCCTCTAGAGCCTAGAATGTTGCACATTGAAGCCATGACGTTGCCTAGAAAGATGTACCCTAGAGACCATAGAACCTCAATAGGTTGGCATTGTACCTTCTTGGTTATGTCAATCTGTTCCTGGACCAATTTGATGATGAAGATGACTCAAGATCTCTTTGGGAAAGATGGTACACATTTCAGGATGATGATGTCACCCTTATGAGGCTTGGAGTGATGACATGGGTTTGGTTGATGATCACATGTTGATGAGGAGGGTTTTGCTTGATGAAGTGGACTCTCTGTTGATGAGGAGATGGCTTTTGAGTGAGAAGCACTCTTTGGACCTATCCTTAGCACATTTTGATGGAGAACTTCAGTTTTGGAAGATGATGTGACCTTTGGAAGACCTTTTACTCACATGTGTGGGCTAAAAGGAGGCGTTTTGTTATGTTTTATCATTGAGATAGCTATCTTTTAGGTTGGCTTGTGTCCTAATTAACTTGTAATCACTTAAAGTATTATTTTTAGGGCTTTTAGTGAATTATTGACCTAAATCAACTTGGTTGCCCTCCTATAAATAGGGAGAAGTCGATTTAGGAGATCCATTGTCACACACACTCTTTTACTCATCTAGAGAGAGTGTGCACTAGTCTTCTTTTCTCTTGGATGCAATGGGGCATTAAGGTAGCGAATTGTCTTGGGGAGGATATTATTGCTTGGAGGGATTTTATCTTGCATTGATGAAGTAAGCCTATGGTGAATTGTGCTATTTTATTGTGAATTATTTCTTTTAGGGCTTTTATTCAATTATTGACCTAAATCAACTTGGTTACCCTCCTATAAATAGAGGGAAGTCGATTGGGAGATTAACTATCCCACACACTCATTTACTCATCTAGAGAGAGAGTGCGAACTCATCTTCTTTTATATTGGACACAATGGAGCACTAATGTAGCGAATTGTCTTGGGAGGATAATATTGCTTGGAGGGATTTTCTCTTGGATTGATGAAGTGATTCTATGGTGAATTGTGCTATTTTATTATGAGTATCTTCTTCCGTTTTGGAAATGTTGTAGAATTAGGGTTTCCATTTTGCAATCTTTTAGGTCTTCTTGTTTGTGATCTACTTGACTTGCGATCACTTAAATGATTATTTTTAGGGTTTTTAGTCAATTATTGACCTAAATTGACTTGGTTGCCCTCCTATAAATAGATGGAAGTTGATTTAGAAGATTCATTGTGACACAATACTCATTTACTCAACTAGAGAGAGTGTGCACTAGTCTTCTTTTCTCTTAGACACAATGGAGCACTAAGGTAGTAAATAGTCTTGGGGAGGATATTATTGCTTGGATGGGCTTTTTTTGGATTAATGAAGTGATTCTATGGTTAATTGTTCCATTTTATTATCTTCTTCCATTTTGCAAATGTTGTAGAATTAGGGTTTCTATCAAGTTTTCATCTTGATATATTGAATCTTTTATGGCCGTAACATTTCCTTTGCAAAATTTGTCACCAAGTATCCATCAAGGAAAGTTAGTATAACATTCCTTGACCTTAAAACTCCAATTAATTGAAAGCCGCTATGGTTTAGATTGAAAGTTTTTTCTCTCTTAACTTGCTTCAATCAAGGTCTTCTACCATTGACGTCACCCTTTTTTACTCCATATACCCAAGATTGATAAATGCATTAGTCTATTGTGTGTTAATCTCTAAAATAAAATATTTTTTTCCTTTTTTGTTAATGTTTTATAGGGTAAATTAGGGTTAGGTTATGGTTATGGGAAATCCTGCATTTAATAACATAAAATATCTTGGATTTCATATTCCTAGTGTTAGACTTTGAATCTATTATATTGAAAAAAGAAAATATCATTTTATATGCAAATTTCAGCCACCTTTTTAGGGTTTAGGAGTTGTTTTATGCATTTTCAACCATTGAAAAATTGATGCAATTCTTTTCTTTGTTTACTCATTCAATAGCATTTGATTATCTATTGTTTATCACGAATTATAGGATGCTTTGCTATTGTTGCTCAAATAATGATCAATGACCTAAGTGATAGCTTAGATTTCAAAGTGTTCGAAAGAGTGTCAAACCTAAGCGTCCGGATAGATCTCGTCTTCCTGATTTCGGTGCCGCAAACGGTTCGAAAAACCGATACTGTATGGAGTTATCGCAATTTGAAAAGTCTAGTACACTGTAATTTTTGGACATTGGACCAATATCAATTTGGTTTTTGGAAATATTAAAGAGTATATTCCAAGGAATATTCCCTTTTGGGGACCAATCAGGTGCGGACACGTGGCCCTGGAATGGTAATGCAAAATTTGTTAGTGGTTTGACAGAATCGAATCTGCGACCTCCGTAAGACAGGACAACGCTCTACCAACTCCGCTCGACGACGTTTCTTAACATGTTACGGTTACATTGCATATTTGTGTTATAACAGTTGGAGGATTGCGGGTTAGGACCGCCAGTGATCCCCATAAAACCGTTCACATGAAATCTCGATGCGTCCTAACCGCTGATTGTAATGCCCTCCCATGCGGTTGAAGGTTAACATGATTGCCAGTTCTACGGAGAGTTAGCCTAACTGCCTATATGCGCGCTAAAAATTTATGTAATGGCTACCTTTGACGGTCAGCTTGGCGGAGCAGATAAACTTAGGCAGATATGCCATTTTATCTGGGGTTAAGTGCCAGTTCACCAAATTTGGTAGAGTATCCCTAGGGGATATTGACTAAATGCACTCCAGGAGCAATTTTCGACCAAAGAGAGTGAAACAAGAGGTTAGCTAGGCTAATTGGAGCCTTCTGAAGCCAATGGAATAGTCCAGAGAAGCTGAAGAAGTCATCTTCATAGAGGTCATCCAGGGAGATTTTGGAGCTCAGGGCCACCAGGAGTTGAAGGCAGTTGTAGGAGCTACCAGTACTCGTTCTGAACAAACCAATAGTCATTCCTGACTGTAATGAGCATTTTGAATCCATTGCAGGGATTTGTAGAAGCATTTGAAGACTTCTAAAGGCCGAGATGCTACAGGGAAGTTTTAGGCAGCCCAGTGCCAACCGTGGAGGAAGGCCTAGTTTGGGGATGTAGTGCTCATTTTGAGCAAATGATTAATGTATTTTTGGTGTCCGATATGTGCTGGAGACAATAGATGAGGTTTCAGAGACAATTAAAGAATTTTGAAGGAGTTAGTGCCATCAAGAAGCTCAGGGTAGCTTAGAGCACTGATTGCAGGAATCAAGTCTAAGGGAGCTTAGATATTTTTGCAGAGTGATGACAGCCATGACAAGGATATAGATGGTATTCTAATTCCATTGGTTCAGTTCAATAATCTTTGGAGTTAAGTGTGGAACTTGTAAAAGAAACTTTACCATAATCCCAAAGAGCCAAGTCAAGATGACAAACGCTCTAGGAGATGTAGCCCATGATATTCCGGTGAACTCCTAGATTAAATTTGTTGTTATGTGTAGATGTTTATTTGCTGCATTATATTGCTGTTATATGTGTTTAATATCAACAGAAACAAATGGACTTAAACCACTTCAACAGTTTAAAAACCAAAAAAACATACACCTGTTTCAAGTATATAATTCTGCAAATGTTATATATAAGCTAGATCATTTATTTGTTTAATTGAGTGGGAGGTTCTTGTAAGCATAACAAGTTATCAAACCCCCATTTCAGATCATGTGGTATCACAGCATGTTGCTTGATTGACAAAGCAATAGGTTGTTTGTTTGACTTGAAAGGTGTTTAAACAGTATAAAGAATTTGACTGTTTGAATGTTTGTAAACTGATTGTTGCTTGAGTTTATGAAGAAAGAAAGGGCTGAAGGCATTCTCCTTACCCAAAGGACCTCAAGGCAACCCTTGAAGCACAAGAGGGTTTGTTTGCAAAAGGTTGCTTGAATAAGAGTTTGACTTTACAACCATTTAGTTCAGAAGTCTTGTCAATAGATTTTGAAAAGCTTTGTGAATTTTGTTGAAGTTCTTTTGTTCATTTTTATAATGACAACTTCTACAAGTGAGTTTTCAGAATCCTCCTCCTTCACAAGATTCTTTGATGAAGACATGAATCATGACTTGTTCACCATGAAGGATATGGTGAAACAAATGTATGAAGATGAAAGGAAGAGCACAAAATTCAAGAGCAGTTGAATTCCATTAAGGAATAGAAGCAGATGCTTTTTGACAAGTTGCAGGAAATGGAGAACCAACTTCATATTGCAAATATGAACCTAGAAATGATGCATGAGTTGGAGACACAACTCCTTTTTGCCAAAGAAGCCTTAGTCAAGCATCAGTTTGAAGAAGAGGTAAACAATCCTAGTCTGTCTTCAATTTCCTCTAAGAATGTTAAACAATCCTAGTCTGTCTTCAATTTCCTCTAAGAATGTTTATGTTGGTTCTTTTGAAAAACATACAAGAGGTATAGGGTCCAAGTTATGTCAAAAATGGCCTATGAAGGAAAAGGATTGGGCAAACATGCACAAGGCATTGTTGATCCAATAACGGTTGAGGAAAAGCCTAAGTATTTGGGTCTTGGCTATGGACAATTTTATGGAGAAAGTTCCAAAGCAACAATGAAGGCAATTGAAACAGTTCTTAGAAGGAGTTTCATTTTAGGTTCTCTACCTTAAGTTTGTAAAGATTGTATTCATGGGGAATGCAATTGTTTGAAACATACTTTGCAAGAAAAAGGTGTTCATAAGCATGCACTCGAACAAGGGAGCCACTTCTTCATTCGATTCACCTTCTCATGAAGGCAACAAAGGTGAAAGAGAAAGGTATAAATCTGATTTCAATCACATTTCTTTTGATTATGTTAAGCATGTAAATTTACACATAAGCATTGGAAAAAAATTGCATGTTCCTTTTGTGGTTTGGTTAACCATAGTGTTTCTAGATGTTGGAAGAAAATGGCCACATACAGGAGGCAAGAAGCGAAAGGTCCATTGGACAAGGCAAATTATGTTGTAAAGAGGATGAACATGTGTTGCACTTATTGTCATAAGCAAGGACATATTGCTGAAAAGTGTTGGATTTTGAGTCCAACAATGCTTCCATGAAATTTGAAGAAGGTGGAAAAAGAGAATGGCAAGAATGGAAAGGATGTTTCCATAATTGATGTGTTTCAGGATGATTCGCATGTTGATGTCGATGTGCAGTTAAAGGAAGCACCTTTGATGTGGATTGGTAAGAAATGGTTAGAGTTCTTATCCAATTAAAGGTTGCATGTTTTTTGATTTGATACATTTCTTTGCCAATGGAATGCAAGTTGCAGGGTTTTACCAAAAAGGTGAATGGAAAAGTTGAGTATGAAACTCACTTTATTGCAGCGAAATTATGTTCATTTTAGCTTTGTAAGTACATTTACATATGATTGAGGATCTTGTACTTATGATTGTGCTTGAGAGAAAGTTGAAGAATGGAATACATGCATGAGAATGGTATGTATGAACAAAGGAATTTTGATGATTTCATTGTACTTGATCATGTATGTGTAATTGACTTGATGGTCGATAGCTTTGTTTAAACATGCATGCAATGTCATATCGACTTGGAAAAGTTGATTTTGTATCCAAGAATGAAAAAGGGAGATAATGATGAAGTGTTTCACAAGAGGTGGAATTCTTTCTACTTTGAAAAAGAATCGTCAAGTTCTTTTTGTACATGCTTGACTTGGAGAGTCAGTTGTTTGAAGAAAGCATGTGTTTGTCGGCTTGTGATTTAGTCGAACATTTGTACACCAAGATGTAAGAGACATGATAATGATTCACATGATGTGAATTTATGTCGTCAAGTTGTTTTTTGCATTATGTTGTTTTTGACAAGATGTCAAAAGAAGATTTGTAGTAGCAAAAGTCACCATAGAAGTGGCTTGGTAAGAAGTGGTTGGACTTATTGACACAGTAAAACATACTTTCATTGGTACATATGCAAATTTCAATTAAGTATGCCTATATTTATGATGTAATCTCACATTTGTTTGAGCCACCTTGGGTCGATGATCAAGGAAGCGATGTTCAACTACCTTCTGTAAATTTCTCAATAGAAATTCTGAATGAGTTCAAGGAAGATAGTTCTTAACAAGAGGACAAGCGCATCCAGGAAGGGAAGTGTCGACTATCTTCGAGTTTTGATTCAAAGGCACAAGGCATGCAAGGCAAGTGTATGGAGGTTGAAAAGAAGAGGGTGTTGTACTCTAATCTATTGTATAGATCAGTATATCAGTCTTTTGGGGTCCAAAAGATTCCTAATGGGGAGGAGTGATTAGATAATGATCCATGACCTAAGTGATAGCTCAGATTTCAAAGTGTTCGAAAGAGTGTTGAACATGAGCGACCAAATAGATCTCGTCTTCTTGATTCCGGCGCCGCGAACGGTTCGAAAAAACCGACATCGTATGAAGGAGTTATCTCAATTTGAAAAGTCCAGTAAACTGTAATTTTTGGACATTGGACCAAGATTAATTTGGTTTTTGGAAATATTAAAAAGAGTATATTCCAAGGAATATTCCCTTTTGGGGACCAATCAGGTGTCGACAGGTGGCAAGCTCAGAGGCCGCCACGTGGCCCTGGAATGGTTATGCAAAATTTGTTAGGAGTTTGACGGAATTGAACCCGCGACCTCGGGAAGACAGGGCAATGCTGTACAAACTCTGCTTGACATTGTTTCTTAACATGTTACGGTTACATTGCATATTTGTGTTATAACGGTTGGAGGATTGGGGGTTAGGACCGCCAACAGTCTTACCCGCCAGCGATCCCCATAAAACCGTTCACATGAAATCACGATGCGACCTAACAGCCGATTGTAACGCCCTCCCATGCGGTTGATGGTTAACATGACTGCCAGTTCTACGGAGAGTTAGCCTAACTGTCGGGGTTATACTGCCCATATGCGCGCCAGAAATTTATGTAGTGGCTATCTCCGACGGTCAGCTTGGCGGAGTGGATAAACTTAGGCGGATATGCCATTTTATCCGAGGTTAAGTGCCAGTTCACCAAATTTGGTGGAGTATCCCTAAGGGATATTGACTAAATGCACTCCAGGAGCAGTTTTCGACCAGAGAGAGTGAAACAAGAGGCTAGCTAGGCTAATTGGAGCCTTCTGAAGCCAATGGAGCAGTCCAGAGAAGCTGAGGAAGTCATCTTCATAGAGGTCATCTAGGGAGATTTTGGAGCTCAGGGTCACCAACAGTTGAAGGCAGTTGTTGGAGCTACCAATACTCGTTCTCAGTGAACCAATAGTCATTCTTGACTGTAATGAGCATTTTGAATCCATTGCAGGGATTTGCAGAGCATTTGAAGACTTCTAAAGGCCGAGATGCTACAGGGAAGTTTCAGGCAGCCCAGTGCCAACCGTGAAGGAAGGCCTAGTTTGGGGATGTAGTGCTCATTTTGAGCAAATGATCAGTCTATTTTTGGTCTCTGATATGTGCTGGAGACAGTAGATGAGGTTTCAGAGACAGTTAAATAATTCTGAAGGAATTAGTGCCATCAAGAAGCTCAGGGTAGCTCAGAGCACTGATTAAAGGAATCAAGTCTAAGGGAGCTTAGATCTGACAACCATGACGGGGATATACATGGTATTCTAAGCCCATTGGTTCAGTTCAATAACCTTTGGAGTTAAGTGTGGAACTTGTAAAAGAAACTTTACCATAATCCCAAAGAGCCAAGTCAAGATGACAAAAGCTCCAGGAGACGTAGCCCACGATATTTGGGTGAACTCCTAGATTAAATTTGCTGTTATGTGTAGATGTTTATATGTTGCAATATATGGTTGTTATATGTGTTTAATATCAACAAAAACAAATGGACTTAAAGCACTTAAACAATTTAAAAACCAAAAAAACATACACCTATTTCAAGTATTTAATTTCGCCAATGTCATATATAAGCTAGATCATTTATTTGTTTAACTAAGTGGGAGGTTCTTGTAACCATAACAAGTTATCAAACCCCCATTTCAGATCAATTGTTGTCATAAGTTTTGCATGCTATAAGTTGTGTTTATTATAAACCCCAATTCATTAGAACAATCATTAAATTAAAGATAGCATGTGTTTGGGATCTTTGGGTATCTATAGGACTATCTTAGCCCTTTAAACTTAGTCATAGGTCTTTTGAACTTGTTGCCTTATCTCAACCGTAGCCCTACCTTTTTTTTGTGTATCTAGAGGAATCAACAACTAGGTCGAGCATGTACTTGCATGGCATGAGGTTGATTTCGTTCGTTACCACTATAAACTCTACGTGAACCACATGCACCACCATGCATAGCCCACACACTAAATCGACAAGATTTGAACCTCGAACCACATACTTTACTTAAGACTTCATATCACGACCCTCACCAATCAAGCTGCCCTTGGGGGGAAACCATAGCCCTACCTTATTGAATATTATCCTTGGGTTTTATATAGCAGAATACTTGCAGGGTATTTATCCTAAAATTTCTTGGTTTACTTAATCTCCGAGATCTACGGTGGAAGCCTCCCTTGTGGGGACAACATCCATCCACATAACAACAAGGGAGCAACTACTAAGGTGACAGTGGTAGTTTATCCCATTGTTGCCCTTGATCTGAAGAGGTTAGTGAGGCTTTGCACTAAGGTGCTAGATTTTGCGGTAACAGGGACATATGGCACTAATGCACGTCCTTGATTGACATAACTTTGGCAATGAGTCATCATATACATATACTGTTGGATCTCCTCAAGTTGACAATGTATCTTGCTTGAATTGACACTTGTCAACTCCATGATACGATGCCCCTCCGACATCACCATCGTCAAGTGAATGAGAAGTGGAGATATAGCCTTAAGATGAGCATTCAAATGGGTAGAAGGGAAAAAGGTAAAAGTTGAATGTTTGGAATTTTGGTGGTCCCCCCCCCCTTAATAGATGGGACACATGTCCCCACTGGCAAGTTGCTTGACACCCTTTTGGAATTCTCAAGCTATCCGATCACTAGAGATTGACAGGGCAAAATCCACCTCTAATATCGCCACTTCGAATTAGTAAAAGACCCTTGGCTAAACATATAGTGACACTTGGCTCATGATCGACGAGAAAAGAAAGATAAAAAAGCATGACATTGGTGGGGAAAGGAGTATTTGCAACTTAAGGTTTGAGATGCCTATTGAAGTAGAGCCTCCCAATGATCTCCAAGGGATAACTTCATTCATACATGTGGCAAATAGGTCGAATTAGTGAATGTACATTACAAAGGGGCGAGGGAAGTTGACATGCATACACTTTGGTATTAAAGAAATGATCCCAACTTAATGAAAAATCTTATGGCTTTTATGTTGGAAATGCCTTTTCGATAACTAAAAGCTTATCTTCCTTATTGTTCCATCACCTTGAGTATTCACATAATGCTAGCCAAGCAATTCCAAGTTGCACTTGCTTGTGAAGTTTTGAGCTTGACCTCGAAGTTGTTCCATAAGTTGAATACTCTTATCACTAGAGCTAATTCATTTTCGAGACTTTATGGGGAATGATTGTTGAGTCATCTCATAGAATTGTCCTCGCTATTGGTTCCAAAAATATCATGTACTTTTGTGTTTATGCTTGAGTTTGGAAGATAAAAGATGTAGTGACTCATGTTATGAAGTGTTGGCACCAGAACAGGGGCAAGTTTTAAGATGTACATCAGGTGTTGTGTGCTGCAAAAGTCTACGTGCAAAAGCTTTTACATTGCGCAAATGGACCACTCTCAGTCATTGTACATGTTGATTATGGGATGTTGTCTCAGTTGTCCAAGGGGATATTTTCGGGAATCTATGAGTTGTAATCACTTTATATCAACCAAGCAATGATTAGAGTTGGAATAACCTATAAAAAGATGTGTGAGGAAAGACTATAGAGAGATTTTTGCCTTTGTATTGTTGGGTCCTCTTAGAGTCTCTTCTAGGTTTTGGTGAGTTGCGTAAGACAAATATTTGTAATGTAAAGATCTGGTTTATGAATAAGTAAGTGACATGTCTCAATGGATTCTTCCTTCTTGAATATTGTGTTGTAATGAATGCTTTTTGTGGGTTGTTAATGGATCCTTTAATATATTCTTTATTTAAATGCTTAATGCATAGATTGCTTTCATGAGTATATGAAGAACCTGATTACTTTATTCTTGCAATTCTTATAAGCATCTCAACTGATACCTTCGTCAATTCTTGAAGATTGAAAATGCTGGTGCTTACGGGGTATTTGTTGGTTAAGTCTTTGGAACCTTGGGTTTGAATCCTCGTGCCAAGAATGACGTAGTTGTCAAATATGAACAAGATAGTTATTTAAGATATTAGACTCAAAGCAAATGTGTGAAATTTACACTTAAAGCCTGAAACCATGGAACAATGGCTTAGTCCAAGTAGTTTACCCTATGCTCTACTCATTTCTCAAGTACAATGAACTTTGCACTAGCTCTATGACCTAAATACTTGGTGTGTCATGCCTTATGACAAAGCTATTGTTATATTCCCAGTAAACCCTACATGCCATTTAGTGTATTCTCTTATTACTGAAAGGAGATATTGTTCTTAACCCATCTTAGGGTAATGAATATAGAAGCCTCCCCAAAATGGGCAAAGTGGAAGCATTCAACAAGTTTCTTGAGGAGGGTGAGGCACTGCCCACCTTGGACAATTTCTCGACTAATGTATTTCAGATTGAGTTGAAGAATTGCTTTTCATGTATTAGGCAAAGACACTCTCTCTACTGCAAAATATTTCATGATGACAATCTTTAGTAATATTTAGTCTTAAGTTTGAATCTTTATATTTATTGAGTACCTAACCCAAACCATGTATAAGCAATTGGTTGAGTTTGGGAAATCAAGGTCTTTTAGATTCTACTCATACCAAGCAATGTTGCACAACTTGTACTCGTATATGACTCGTTTGGCTATTGACTCGTCGACTCGTATAAGACTCGTCTGGCTATTGACTCTTTGGCTTGTATAAGACTCGTCTGGTTATTGACTCGTCGACTTGTATAAGACTCGGGAATGACTCGTATTAGACTCATCAAAATACCAAAAAACTTTAAAATATGGTAAATTTTAACCACAAAAAAGAAACTAATGACAATTCCAATCCTTGTAAGTTATAAAAACCATAATATATGCAATAATTCATAACATCATCTCATATCTATAAAAGTACAACATAACATATTTGATTTTTGTAAGCATGACATTTAGATATTGAATAAGAAAACGGTTCATGATTCCATAATTAAAATAAAAAATGTCAACAAGTTCAAAATTCAAATACATATGTCATAAATGATAAATGATTGTCTCATAGCAATCTTGAATCTCATCACTCATGGGGGTGCTTCATGCAATTTGGGGTACACAATGTATGTTCAACCCTTGGATGGTTCAAGATGGATTGTAGCATGTATGATGATCTTCGATGAATATGCACAAATGAGATAGCTTGCTTAATGGATGCTCGATCTTAGTGGATTGTAGGACTGTTGTCCTTCCGATGGGTGTTGGAGATCTCTTAGTAGTTTGGTGGACACCCTTCATTGAGGCCTCATAGTGGAGTCACTTGTTTGGCAAGCCCTACAAGGGATGTGGAGCAATGTGTATCATGGAGGAGTGCTTCAAGAACTAGTTGAAGCCCTAGTTGGCATGCGACAACTTGGTTTCTAGTTCAGAAGATTGGAGATGGCTTGGGTATATTTGAAACTTTGACAATGTTTTGGAAGGGGTAGTTGACCTGGTGTAGGACATTTCTTTGAAGCATAGATGGAATTTGTGGAGGCTTGTGATGGAGTCGTGTGGAATTGCCTTGGGTAGCTACATCACCTTGGAGTCGTTATTGTGCATAACATCACCATTTAGGCATGACACTTGTACTCTAGGGTGGATGTCTCACTTGTGTGGCCTACAAGGGTTCATGTAGGTTGCTTGTAAGGGCATATGCCCACATAGTATTGTTGGCCTCTCTTACCTCTCATATAAATAGAAGAAGGAAACGATCTTTCCATGGTATATTCATACATTCACTTGTATTCACTCTTGCAACGAGATGTAACTATGAGAAGGGCGTGCATACTTCTCTCTCTCTTTCAAGTCTTCACTAGTACTTGTATTCATTGTCTCTCTTGAGGCGCTAGGGTTTCTTGGTCTTCTTCGAGTATATTGGAGTTTTAGGATTAGGATTTATCCATTGGATATTGGAGATTAAGGCTTTTAGAGAAAACCCTAGTGTGGATTTGTAAAAAAAGGAAGAGGAGGAGGTCTTGCCTTAGACATTCTGTTGGAGAGATTTTTCCCTTGGATCTTCTTGGTTGAGCTAGGGTTTGATGATTTACCCTAGCCAGGGCCTTTTGGATAGTTGGAGTTTTTGTACTAGACTTGAGAGAAGGCTATGGTGTGTACTTGTACTTCATCTTGAGCTTATGTATGAAGTTTCCAATTGTCCACATCTTTCATTTTCAGATTTGAATTTTGGCTATATATGTTCTTTATGCTTTGCTATCTACAACCATTTATGTCTTGCTAATTGGACATGTGCATAAGGGAAAATTGTTAAGTGATGTGATAGGTAAGGAAGAATATAAAGGGCTGATTTTACTTTTGTTATATTGTTGTAAACTACCATAAAAGTGCATTTTCATATATGATTATTGATTAATAAGTTGCCTTGGAAGGGGTTGAAACTTATCCCTTTGTTGGGTATATTTTATCCTTGAATTGCCATATTCTTTGGGGTTGTTTGAAGTGAGTTATTGTAATCTTTCTGCTACTCTTTTATACTCTAATTTACAGTATTCCTTGTTAATGCCCAAATCGTATGTTAGAATGATAAAAGCTTTAACCCACACCATACAATCCAAGTGGAACCTAGGAAGGTAACTCACTGTCATTTTAGTGACTTACCTGTGCTTTGTAGGCTGATTCTTCTCCGACTCAAGGGGGGCTTGCCGACAGAATCACTATGACTAATCAATAAGGAACAAGGTGATATCACAAGTAACCCTAACAATTGAGTTGAGTTTGGGAGAGAAGAAAAGAATTGTGATGGAGAGACATTATGATCAGTGCCAATATATAGGGGCTATGGAGTCAATAGAAGATCAATGACAAGAAAATATCAAGAAGTACAACCCTCATCTTATCAAGTACTTGGAATAATGGATTAGGGGAGAGATTAGCATCTAGAGGACGGGTAATCTCTTAGCCAATTTTAGGGTGAACCATAAATCCAAAACCCCATGAGAGAGGATTCCTTAATAAGATTGCCCCTTGCCCAAGGATCAACTATGGCATGAAACAAAGCAAGCTTTGCTAAGGGAACCCCCCTTGAAGGTTTGCTTAGCAAAGAGGACTAACACTTATCTCACACCAACAAAGGGACATGAAAGTGCAGTGATATTTCCATACACTTGACAATATTGCCCCTAAATGAATCGCTCTCACTAAGCCTTGTGGTGATCTTAAATCACTTACAAGTTAAACCCTTAAAAATATTGCTAATGAAACTAAGAAAAGACAAGCATTTTTTGAAACATACATCACATAATAGACCTTCAACACAAAGAAAAACACCAAGATATACTTTTATTAAACCCCGAGGAGAGGAATACTCCCATTATCCAACCACTTCCTTTTTATAGAGGAGGTAAGTAACTTCCTTTACATTAAAATAATATATTATGGAATTTCCTTAGTTCTAGTAAGAAAAATTCTAGATCCAACTAACTCCTTCCTTAGTTCTAGGATGAAAAAGCTAGATCTAACTAACACATCATTAAGATAAAATTGGTCAAGCCACATGTACAATGAGAAATAATAAAACCCTTAGAAGAGGGGTTTGATCCACCCAACAAAGAGAAGAAATGGTCCAATACTCCAATGTTTGACTTGATCCAGGCTGAAATATTTCTTAAAATGCTTGATCCCTTAAAAATGGTGTCTAATGCCCCCTTTGGAATGGTTCAATGGCTAGGTGGAGGAGGCCATGAGGAGACCCACATTCACCTTGAAGAGTAGCACCTTGCATGGAAGATGGAGTGCTTTTCTTGATTTGTGCAGGAGAAGTTGTTGTATGGTCAAAACAAACCCCATGTGCTTGAATGTTGAGCCCAAAAAGGCTAGTTGACCACCACGTGTGGTTGGATGCCACTTTCACACAACTTGGTTGAGATGGCTCATAGTTGCGGGGGAGCGCCCCGCCTCCCCCCCCCCCACTCGAACCGCTCCCGAAGCGCCTCCGGGCGGAGCGGCTTTGAGCGCGCTCCTAAATCGCTCCCGCCCAAAAAAATTTCGCTCCTTCCGATTTCGGGAGCGACCTAGGGAGCGGTCGCTCCGTCGCTCCCGGAGCGCTTTTTAAAGCCCGGGAGTGATCGGGGAGCGATCGTTCCCGAGCTTTAAAAAATCGCTCCGGGAGTGATTTTAAGCTGGCCGGGAGCGGGTCGGCGGAAAAAAATTCCGCAGACCCGAAAATAAACTAAAATTTTGTAATTTTTTGTTTTTGTTTTAAAAGCCCTTTGGGCATAAAAACATTTCATTATGAATGTTTGAAGAAGTTGAGGAGCTTGAAGAGCAAGAGTTTGGAGCAAGGAGCAATTGCTGAAGAGCGAGGAGCGAGGAGCAAGGAGCGAGGAGCAAGCCTGCAGAGGTAAGTAACTTAATAATTTAGCTAATCTAGCTAGTTTAATTTAGTTAGGTAGTAATCTAGGGAATTTAATTTAGTTTATTGAGTATTAAAATTATGAATTTCAATTAAATTAATAAATTAAGTTAATTAATCCCAATAAATTAAATTAATTTGCAGATTGTTGAATGAAAACTCTACAAACATCAAACACCATGGACCTGACTATATTTCTGGGCATTTTCCTCTACCTGGTCCCTTTTATGGTTATTATGGTGCTGGAGAGTAGGAAACGGAGGGGCCAAATTGAAGAGGGGGATGAAGAAGCTGGAGAAAGTCCAATGGGTGAAAACCCCGGTGAGGAAGAGTTGGAGGAGGGTGAACAGGACACTCAAAAGACTAAACAAGACCAAACCCCATTGTGGAAATATGTTCACAGGGTTGAAACAGGGAGAGGGGGTGGAACCACTAAATTTCATTGCCCCCATTGCAACACTGATTACACAGGTTCATACACTCGTGCTAGAAGACACCTCTGCGGGAAAAGGCCATGGGATGGAGAGAAACAAATAGGAATCAAAACTTGTGCAGCGGTGTCAACAGCGGATAGAGCCAAATACATAAGGGAGGAGGAGGAAGCCCAATACAAATCAAAAAAATCAAGGGTTTTCTTTGAACCAAGCTCACAATCACAAAGAACTCCTTCAGCATCCTCCCAAGGCAGTGGATATGGAGGCTCAGGGTCATCATCTTTAAGGCGTAGAACCATATCAGATTTCCTTGATGAGGGGTGTAGGAAAGATGTGGATTCAAAGGTTTACAGGTTTCTCTATGCATGTGGGATACCATTCAACGTTCTTCGCTCACCTTATTGGCACGAAATGGTTTCGGCCATAAATGATGCCCCTAAAGGATACAAGAGCCCTGGGTATGACAAGGCAAGAACCGTTGGCCTTGCTAATGAAAAAGCAAAAATATCACATTCTTTGAATAGAATGACAAGTGCTTGGACTGAGCATGGGGTGTCCATCGTATCCGATGGATGGACAAATGTAAAGGCAAGCCATTGATAAGTGTTCTTGCTGTGTCTGTTAATGGTCCAATATTTCTCACTGCACATGATTACTCAGACAAGTTCAAGACCACCATCAACATTGCAGAAGCATTACTTGAAACAATTGACCGTATTGGGCCATACAATGTCATCCAAGTCATCACTGATAATGTTGCTAATTGTAGGGAAGCGGGAGCAATTATTGAGGACAAATACCCCAATATATTTTGGTCTGGATGTTTGGTTCACACATTGAACCTTCTGTTGCATGATATTGTCAAGAACAAAAATGAACAATACCAATGGATTGGTGATTTGTACAAAAAAGGCAAAAAAATGATAAAATTTATTACAAATCATAGCAATAACCATGGCCTTTTCCGCAGTCACTCGAGATTGGAGTTGTTGAAGATTGCGAAGACGAGATTTGGTAGCTATTACCTCACCTTCAAGCGCCTTTTGAAGGTAAGAGAGTCAATGGCTAGCATGGTATCAAGTCCACATTGGCAGTATTGAAGGAAAGGGCTACAAATGCAGCTGACAGGGGAGGTTTTGAAATGGTGGAGGAGGCCGCTCTTGATGGCCAATTTTTGACAAGTGTGAGGCAAGTTTTGGATTTCACCAAGCCCATTTATCACATGATTCGGTTTGCAGATACAGACAAACCAGTGATTGGCGAGGTGTATGAGCAAATGGACACCATGTTGGGGCAAATAAAAAAATGTTGTTCATAATAGAGATCCCAACTTGTACAAACTGATTCACGATTGTGTGTGTGAACGGTGGAATAGACTTAATCTTCCACTACATTGCTTGGCGTATATCCTTACGCCAAAATACTACTCTACGTCTTGGTTGGGCCAACCTGCAGCAGGGGGTGGGGTTAGGACCAAACCCCATTTAGATCCAGAGGTAACTAGAGGATATCTGGAAGCATTAGAAAAATTGGTACCTGACAGGGAGGAATGTGCAGCTGTGCACCTTGAAATAGGCAGATACTTCAGTGGCACTGGTTTGTATGGTAACTTCCATGCAATGGACGATATAGATTTGATAGTCTCACATGGTGGGAAACATATGGCGGGCAGGGACTTTTGCCAAAATTGGCAAAAAAAGTTCTTTCACAGGTTGTAAATACTTCTTCTGCAGAGAGGCGTTGGAGCACCTACAGCTACATACATAATGTGAAAAGGAATAGACTCAATGAAAACCGAGCAGAAAGCTTGGTTTATGTGCACTACAACTTGAGGTTATTGAGTCATTACTGTGATCGGGCTAATGAGGATCCCACATATAGAATTTGGGACAATCACCCAGAGGATGACAATTTGGAGGATGACATTGTACATATTGAAGAACTGGAAGAGGAACTTGTAAGGGATGAAGATGATGCTTCCATGCCACCTCCACCTCCACCTCCACCATCCAGTAGCAGTGCTCGAGGTCCGAGTCTTGTTCTTTTGCTGCCGCCACCTTCATCTACACCCTCACGTGGAGGTTCTAGTTCTGGTCGTCGGTCTGTGCGGGGGACTCCGAGAAGACCACCACGACCTCCTTATGGTGGAGATTCTCGTGGCAAGGGCTACATGTAGATTTATCATTTACAGTTTACTTGTCTTTTTTAGTTTCTATTGGACTTTAGTTTTAACTTTTCATAACTGTTGAGTTTTGAGTCCTTGACTCTTGACTCTTGACTCTTTCATATCATAATGATATTTTTTGTAAACAATATATCACTGTGACAATGAAAATTTGAAGTTTGAAGTTGGGGCTTGGCAATTATAACTCATTGGTAATGATTGTGAATTATGAATATGATGCTTCGTGAAAGACTAAAGTTGTTTCATTTCATTTCATTATTCATGTTTCATTTTATAAATTTATAACATTTCATATCATGTTAACAGTTAGAAGTTAGGACTTAGAAATATCTAAGATATTACTTGTAATGGTTAAACTTAGCTTACAAGTACCTGTACAACTTTGGTGATCAATGATGATAAATGCTATTGAATTTCAATTTTAAAAACTTGAAGTTGAAACTTTAAGATTGAATGTGATGAATCATGATTCATGAGACTCGATATGTTGCAGTTGTAATATGTGTAAAATTACTATCTTGTGGACATGGTAGATGACGATTATAATTTTTAGATGATTGATGTGATATGGTTCAATGATCAATCTATGTTTTTTTTATGTTTTTTATGTCTAATTCATCATTCTACATGTTTTTGTTGACATATATGTATCAAAAATAAAAAAATATAAAAAATATATATATTTTTAAAAAATCGCTCCCGGATTCTCTCCCAAACCGGGAGCTTCTGAAAATGGTCGCTCCCGCTCCCGCTTCCGCTCCCGCTCCTGCTCCCAAGTAACATAGGTTTCACAAGTGCAGCACAGGGCATCATTGCAGTAGTTATTTGTGCCATCTAGGCTTGACATATTAGTATATTACCACCTGGGCTTGATCACGCTTGCCATTGAAGCAAACCCAGGTGCACCACTTCCACATTATTGTACTTTTCTCCCAGATTGTAATAAAATGGCTCAATTGTTGGTTATTCCTGGACTTTTTATGGGTGTGCACTGAATGTTTCAATTTTTTGGTGTTGTTTTTATTGTTTGCTTTGCATAGCACTATTTTTCCTAGTTTGGAACATTACACATTTGATTAAAACCTGGGAAATTGATCTTAACCACAGGGCAACCGTGGAAGTCAAGCTGGAGGAATGGAAGGATCTTGTCCCAGAGCTGGGCAACACCCGTGGCCATCTCACACAGTACAAGCACACGGTGCACCTTTACTAGATTATGAAGAGCCTAGTGGCCAGAGCCATAATGACCCCTCGGCAACATGCCAGGGAGACAAACCCGGGATTGTAGGAAATTCAAAGAGAGCTACAGTTGATCCAGGTTTAGATTCAGCATCAGAACAAGCGCCTAGACTGCATTGAGGAGCACACTCAGCGCCTCCTTTAGACAGAGTTGTCGGGTTCTAGTGCACAAGACCCAGCTCCAGTGGAGTCTTTTGATTAGTTGATGCTTTTATGTTTAGTTGTGGTGGAATTTTGCTAGTTTTTAACAATTATATATCTCGGCATGTTGTAAATATATTAGTAGAAACAGTTGGTCAGACTTATAGGCATATAGAGCCTTGATGGACAAACATAAAACTTTCAGATTTTGGATGGCATATAATGCATTTCGGTGGCCAACGGACCTAGTTTCCAATAGGGCAAGTTGAGGCCACTGAAAATCTTTTACATGTTTGTAATCTGCTTTTACTTTAATGAATGAAGGACTTACCCGGCATACAAAACAAAAATAAAGTAATTTATTAACTTTTAAATAAAGTAATTTATTTAACTCATAAATATAATAATTTAAATAAAATATAAATTAAATAAAACAAGATATGGATAATTCATAAACTAAATAAAAACTATATCCAAATGCTCCATCACATTTAATATATACAACCAGCTCTAAAGAAAGGAGGGGGATTCTAGAAAGGAAGAGACCGACATCAGAGGAATGGAAGACGGTGATAAATTGGGAAATGGTGGACATTGAAGGGATATAAAGAGACCGAGGAGGGCATGAAGGAGACAGTTCTTATTTCTGGTCTTACAGATGCAGGAGGAATTACCGAGAGAGTCACAAATAAAGAGAAAATTGAGCAATTGTTCTTGCGGTTTTGGGCATGGGGGGCAAAAGCCCTGTACGAAGTCTTCTGGATCTAGAGAACGAATAGATTGATTCCTAGATAGGCTGGGAGGAAACTTCAGTTTGGTAGTGGGAGCGGGAGCAACAACAAACTAGAAACACCTTCAAATTGATTTCTAGGTATTCTTCTACATTTTATTTAGATTCAGTTTCAAACTTTAGTGTCTAGATTAACAAATTTAGGGCACAATTCTAGATTCTGGTTAAATTGTTAAAATGGGTTTCACAGTAAGATTGACTAGTTGGCTTAGTTCTTGGTAGCAGCCTTGGTCTAGGGTTTGGTCTTGGAAGTCTCCTTTGAAGTTGATTCTATAAGAAGAGTAGTTCTTTTTGGGTTTTCCCCTTGGAGGGGTTTTTCCCTGGCTTGGAGCCTATATCTTGTGTTCATTATGTGTGGTTGTGATCTTCTTGTTTTGGCATTTATTTGATGATAAGTAATAAGCATATTAATGAAAAGAAGAACTAAACATCACAAGTAAATTTCATGTATGGAAAAATGACTTAAATGCTGCCCTAATGAATTTTCCAATATAGATCCTTCATGGACCTTACTGTAAAATGAAAATAGATAAGCTTAAGTTTCCTAAAGCTACACTGCATTTTGCTCATGTCTAACAGCCAATAATAAAAGGTCATTCAGTCCCTTTTTGAACTGCTTGAGCTTTTTCAGGATTGGAAAGTGTAAGGGTTGTGCATAATACTATATAGTTTAGCTTGTTATGCTTACAAGCTTGAAGCAACTACAAATGTTTAATATATATATATATATATATATATATATATATAATTGTTGTCCCCAACCCACATCCCCTGAAAAAATTAGGGGTGTGCTCTAGCCATCCCAGACACACGTCCCCTCATCCCCATTGTTCCCCGTCCTGAAATCCTGTGCAACATAGACAATTTTGGAAAGGACTTTGAACAACTTCATGCACATTTGACACAAAGCCTGTGCAGAAGTTCCTATTCGAGATACAATAATCAACATGGAATACTCTAAAACTCTTGTCTTTCATGATAACAATCTGTCCTAATACACAAGTAAATGTGCCTTGAATGCTGAGGGGTTTGCTCACTGTTATAATCACATCACTCTGGCAAGTTCTAAGATACATCATTTTCATCAGTCTTTTCAAAGTTATACACCAAGTCTACATGCCATAAATGTTTATAATCTTGTAATAATTGGATGGTATTTTGAATGCTATAAACAGGTATAATCAACTACATAATTCTGCTGTCCTATCTATCTTATATAACAGCAGTAAGATTGGTGATTTCATGGTTCGACATTGCACCTAACCCATTCATGCTATAACTTTTCTTTTGCTGTCCTAAAGCAGAGTTATTGGATGATATGATCTCTTAATTGTGGATGGTATCTTGATTATGACAATAAGACTCTTAATCTTTGATCTTGATGGCATGATGAATGAATGATTCAATGAATTAATCTCATGGTTGCATTTCATTGTGTGATTGATACATGTTTCACATATTGACAGCATCTCATGTTTCGTGGTTAATTCAGCAAGATACGTCTCTCATTTTCCTAGCGTACATCTCATTGCACAAATAAGCACTCATTTAATTACATCCATTCGTAGCTAACTGATTTAACTTAATATTCATACACTTGAACCAGCCTTGCACACAGAGAGTTAGTAGTGTCAAATTTCTTAAGTCTTTGTTAAACTAAGTAAAAGAACTTCCTTCCTTACTCAGGGACTTAGCTTAGCTTGACCTTTAAATATTCCTCTCTTGAGTAGGATATAATTCCTGTAGTCTAGAGTCTAGACTCTAAAGAGTGGGGCAAGGCCACCAAGGTGACAGGGGGTGGCTTGCCGGAAAATTGCCTCTAGGCTCTCTCATTGGGGTTAGGACTTTTCCCTCTAGAAGGGAGTTTAAGCGATAATATGTACCTGTAGACAATCTCTTGCACCGTCTCTTCGTTCCCCTTCTTGGATGAAATATTTAGTTCATGTTTTCTTGCTTGTTCTTTTTCTATTTTGTTTTATGTTTCATGCTTACAGGGTAGCTTAGCCACCCCTACAGATTGGCATTACTGATTATACTTTCTAGTCCCATTTACCTTTCTTTTAATCATTTGTTGGACATTAGTCAAATTATCTTATTTTTATCTAATCTATGTTTAGTAAAATATTATCCTGTGATTTCTCAAATTTGTTGTATCATAGGTGTTCATTCCATAAGAAATACACAAAGATCTTTTCTATGTAATCAGAAAATTACAATGCCAAGAGATGTTGAAGGCTACCTGAATATGCCAACTTATAGAAAATATGGCCCTTAGCTCAGAAAAGATCAGTAAAAGATGAAGTCTACATGATATCCTATCACAAATTAGAGTATTAAGTCATAATTGTTCAAACAAGTTTCAATATTACAAGTGGTACAGATAGACACCTGCATTTCCTGTTTTTTAATACCAGTAAATGTCACTGTCCAGGATGAACAAAGACTCAATGCGATCTAAAACATGCCGAAAGAAATCACCTGTCTAAAAAGAACCCAAGTGTAGCATGCATCATGGACAGTCTGGGAGATGCCCAATACCCTCCACGTTGATTTCAGAAGCTCAAGAATTTCTTCAACTTCCTACACACAAGTATACCTGGAAACATTATTTATAGGACATTAAAACGAGCATTACGCATTGGCCTTAAATTTGTTACCAATAACTAGTATATCATTATAAAATCTGAAGGAACAAGAACCATGGTAATCTGGCCGAAGAGGCCTAGGATATCCATTGAAGAGTTAATAAAGACATGACATACGTTATAAGCAGTGTCATGTATGGAAATGGTTATACTCTTTGAATTGGTCTCACGGCCATTTACTAGCAAGAACCACTAGGAACCAGCTTATCAAACCAAGCATATTATAACAAGAAAACATCATATAAGCAAGAGAAGTCTGGGCAACTCACCTCCATTATCTTTCCTTCATTCATGATATCAAAAACACTGCATAGAAGCATCTCATAGAGCCGAACATTCAAGTGATAACCGTCAGCCCAGTGACAAAATTCTCCCATCTGGTCTCCTTCTCTTGCTCTTTCTGCAAGGAGACTGGCATATGCCTGAAGAGCTCTTAAGGTTTCAAAATATGTTTCTCCAGAAACAGTTGCCTCCTGAAAAAGAATGGAGGATAAAAAAATGGAGAACCAAAGATACACAAGTGAAAAGGGAAGAAGAAACTTTTGATTGAGAACATTTAACTCTAGAGTAGGACCAGAAAGAAGCCATCTGCTCAGACCAAAACATTAGACCAGTTACGCACAATGTACTTAAAGTCTTAAAATAACAGTGTCTATTTACCCAGAACGTCTAAATAACATGTTAAAAGGCTTTACCATATAATAGAATTTCCTAGTGGAGTGATGCATATAAATTAACTGGTCAAACTGCTTGTTACAGATACCAAGCATACCAACTTGTGTATGATTGGATGCAAGAAAGCAATGGCACAGATGGAGACGAACCGTACCATAAGTTTATTTTAAATTAAATAGCTCTCTAGTTAGGCCCTAAAAAGTTAGGCGAGAAATCAAAGAAGTTTCGGTCCTTTATTGTAAGGTAACAGAGAAGGAAGTTTATTAGCAAAAAAAATCTATCCTCTTTAGTGACACAAGAGAAGACTTGGAAAGGCAGATTGCTCAGATCATCCCCCTCAAATCCAGTTCCTTTGACAAAGGAATCAAGTATGTAGGTTGTCATTTAAATCCAAATAATTATAAATTCTCAGAATGGTTGTAGCTGTATAAGAAGATTGAAGACAGTGACGAATTGATGTTATAAGTGGCTGTCCCAAGGGGCCAGATTGATCTTAGTAAAATCTGTGTTGGAAAGCATGCCAATATACTGGTTGTCCTTCAGTCATATTCCAAAGGGAATGCTGGAAAAAATCAGGAAAAAATGGTTTAGATTGACTGGGAAGCAGGAACGCATTCAATTAGTGAAATAGAGCAGAATTGCCCAACAAAATAAGGCCGGTGGTTGCGGGTTAAAGAACATTTAAACTTTGGGCAAGCGTTGGCCACAAAGAGTGTTTGGAGAATGATTCATAATGAAGGTTTATGGGATAGAGTGATGAGAGAAAACTAGAGAAGCCTCGAGAAATAATAAGAGGAAGAACTTCAAAGAGGCTTCAATTGTTTGGAAACCAAGGCTTTTCTTCTGGCTGGCAATTCTCTAGCTTGAGAGTCAGGAAGGGAACAGAGTCAGGGCTGAGGAAGACCCTTGGATAGGGTCTCGTAGAAATTTCAGGCGGTCAGAGCCACTTTTAGTTGCTCTCATAACCAAGGTACTTTCAGTTTGGAAGAAGCAAAAGCTACAAAGGCAGTTGTTCAGTGGAAACATGACTGAAAGGAAGCAAATGAGTTAAATCTTGAAAATGCTTTAACGATGAATGGAACCAACACATTCAACTCCTGAAACACATTGTTCTCATTCTGATTAGTTAAGAAGATGACCTAAAGTGGTCAAAACACAAAGGTGCAGGAATATATACAGCAAAGCTAGGCTATGCAGCGAAGATAGAGAAAGTAGAGGTAGGAGAATTTAAAAACAATGGTGGTGGAGAATAATTTGGAAACTCAGAAGTCCCTGCAAGACAGATTTAGTTGTGGTTGGCCTTACAAAATAAAATATTAACTTGGGATGTGTTGAAAAATGCAACAAGAAAATCCTAATTTAATTTTGTCCTTGAATTAAATTAGGAATAAAATTGTAATTCCACATCACAAGACAACTTGTACGAGTTAACTAAGTTAATTTGACTTAATTGGCTCAGTTAATTCGAGTTGAGGGTCTAACTTGAATCATGTAGAGTGTCTCCTACATTATAGGAGCCAATTTTGAGTTGTAATTAGTTAATTCAGTTTAACTAAGTTAAAGTCAGTTAAACTAGTTCCAACTGATGGAGGAACTAGTAGAAGGTTAGACAGTGGGGTGCTGGTTCATGTGTTCAACCAATTAATTGATGATTCGCTCATAAATAGCTCATGCATGTCAGCGCTGAGAGTTACCCAGCTGAGATTGGAGTTCAGGGATAGTGTACTATCAGTTGTATAATCATCCAAATTGTACAGGTGGTGCATGCAGTCACAGAAAGGCCTATCAATATTGCGAAATTCATATTGAAGAATTTCCCTAATTCATAGGGGGCTAATTCCCAAGGAAATAGCACAAGGAAATAGGGACTTGTGCAAGCCAAAATTTAGTTAAGTATTGGCTTGGGCATGTCTAGGGAGTAGTAAGACAGATAGAGATAGTGCAGAGGTTGCTCGAGCTTGAGCAGTGATGATAATATCGGTGATATATTGCCGAATATCGGAAATATCGCGATATTTTCGATGAGCTGAAATATTTTCGGCGAGCCGAAATATCGCCGAGAAAATATCGCGATATTTTGTTTCCCAAAAATATCGCGATATTTCCAAGATATCGTTGATATCTCGGCAAAATATCGCGAGACGACATAAAATATCGCCGGGCGTGTTATGACGTGGCTAGAAAAAGGGAAAATCGGTTTTTTTCTTCATTTCTGTTTCTGAGTGTTGGAGAAGGAAGGGGAAGAGTTTTGTGGTGGTTGTCAAGGAGGGTTTGAGGATCAAACAACAATTATCACCACCAAGATTTTTTTGTGGATCAAAGATAGAAAAATAGTGAGACAAACTTCATTTCTTCCATTAACAGGTATGTTCTTAAAAACCCCTATGTTAATGATTTTTTCATAGATTTAGGGTTATGCTTGCTTGCCTCTTTGCCTACCAACATTTTGTTTCTTTTTTTTTTTCCATTTGCTATGATTTTCATGCCCATGAGCCAATGCAAGGGTTTTCTCCATATTTGGACAACAAGCTTCATTTTTTTGTCAACTTTCTTATGCACCCTCTTATTGCCATTTTTCATTCACATTGCAAAATGCAAATAATGTAGTAATTTTTTTAAATGAGGTGGTTATTAACTTATTACTTATTATTTTTGTGTTGGGGGGGTTTAATGCCAATTTTTTGTTTTTTTGTGCCCTTGCTTTGAATTAATTCACTACAAATGTCAAATATGACAAAAGCCTTGGACCCATTGTGGGAGTATGGGGAGGCTGTTGGTGGGGCAAATCAGGCATATATATCATGCAAATTGTGTGGGACCAAGATGTCAAGAGGGGTTACACAATTGAAATACCATCTGGTAGACTCTCTGCACATGATGCAGATGTAATGCCTTGTATGGTTTCTATGCGAAGGTTAAACAAAAAGCACTTGAAGCAATTGTTGAACAAGATAAAAAGAAAGCTGCTAGGGAGAGGCCAATGGTCTCAAATAGATAGCTACTACTTTTATTTGTTTTGCAACTTTTGCTACATATAAGTTTATAACTCATGATGATGAAATACTTTTAAAGTTTTATATATGTGATTTTATTTTGTTTGAGCCCTTGATTGGACAATTATCAGGGATCAATAGGATATGTGATGTTATTTTGTTTGAGCCCTTTATTGGGCAATTATCAGGGATCAGCAAGATTTGGTATCGCCTTTGAAGTTTGATGTATCATTTCTATTTGGCATCATATATATCAGTGCTTTCTTCATATTTATGTGCCAATGTGTTTAGTTCATGTTGTTATTGCTTTATATGTTTAGAAATTTGAAAAAAAATGAATATATTATGCATTTTTTATGCTTGTTGATATTTGCCGATATTTTCACCAATATTGCCGATAAGATGTTTTCTGGACCCTCACCGATATTTTCCCGATACCGATATTTTCAATACTGGGCTTGAGTAAAGCATTGTAAGCTTCTCATGTTTTCTGACTAATGTAATACACAGATAGGAGGGGTTTTTAGCTATGGCTTTACCCAGGAAATCATTGTGTAATGTTTTTTTAATGAATTCTTTCTTTTGTATGCTTCGTGATTTCGCGATCGTTTAATTGTTTTCGCTGATGAGTGAAGTAGATTCAAGTCTATTGTTTTAGTAAATTACAATCAGAAGTTTGAATCTACAAGGAATTTCTACATGGTACTAGAGCAGAAATCACTCTAGAAGAGGAGAAAACAAGTTTGTCTTTTGCAGGTGAAATTGAATTTTCAGTATCATTCTTCAGAGCCAACAGGATGTCGTTCTATGGATTGAGACTCAAATATTCCCTTGAGGGTAGTTCACACTATAATGCTTGGAAGGACAGGATGGAGACAGTGTTAGAAGACAACGGGTTGAAGGAATTCATAGACAAAGATATTCCTAAGCCTCCATCAACTGATGCTCAAGATCTGGCAGAGTGGAGGAAATGTGTTGCAAAGGCGAGAAGGATCATACTAGAAGGAGTTTGAGATCATATTGTCTCGAACCTCCACAAGAAGGAGACTCCATATGCAATGTGGAAGGCATTTACAGACCTGTTTCAGAACAGCAGTGACCATAGGAAGTTGGCACTGGAGGACAAGCTCAAGAAAATCAAGATGGAGAAGGATGACACAATACCAAAGTACTTGACCAAGTTCACCCAATGTCGAGATGAGCTTGGAAGTGTTGGTTTTACAGTTGCTAAAGATGATCTGGTCAGCCTATCACTTCTAAGCCTTCCCAAGAGCTAGCACAGCTACCAAGATTCGGTAAATGGGAGGAAGAAGCAACCAGAGTGGGAACATTTGTGGTTCGACTTGGTGCAAGAAGAGATTCAGTGAAACACCAGAGATGGATCCTCATCCAAGCATGATGAGGAGGAGAATTTTTCCTTGGCTGGAAAGGAAAACAAAGGGAATGGGAATTCCTCCTATTCCAAATCAGATTCTAGTCAGGCAAGCAAGAAGAAGGACTTGTCAAAGATTAAATGTTTTCACTGTCATGAGTTGGGACACTATGCCATGAAGTGTCCGCACAAGAAAGTCGGCAAGAAGCCCACAGGAGGAGCAAAAAGTGAAGCTCTTGCTTCACAATTCAAGTTGGATTTCCCCCTCATTGCTTGCATGGTGACATCAGTGATGGGTAGTGTGTGATATCTGGATAGTGGAGCCTCATTCCATATGACCAGCAACAAAGAATTCTTCAATGACTTGGAGGAGAAGGACCTCTAGATGCATATCGAATGGGAGATGATGTAAGGTATAGCATGATCAGCATCAGTACTATTACTTTTCAAAAGGAATCTAGTTCTCCTCTCACATTAAATGATGTCATCTGTGTTCCGGGTCTGAAGAAGAATAAGGTTTCAATCAATGTTGATAATATCGGCGATATTCGGAAATATCGCAATATTTTCGACAAGCTGAAATATCGCCGAGAAAATATTACAACATTTTCGCCTGAAAATTTCGCAATATTTCCGAAACATCATCGATATTTCAGCAAAATATCATCGATATTTTGGCAAAATATTGCGCTACGACCTCAAATATCGTCGCGCAAACTGGGCCGCTACTAGAAAAGCAATTTTGGTAGTTTCATTTGCTTATTTTGATTTCTTAGTCTTGGAGAAGGAAGGGGAAAAGCTTTATGGTGGCTTTCAAGGAGGGATTGAGGATCAAATAGCCATTATCACCACCAGCTAAAAAAAAATTGTGGATCAAAAATTGAAGATCAATGAGACAAACTCCATTTCTTCCATTAACAGGTATGTTCTTAAAAACCCCTATGTTAATGATTTTTTTAATAGATTTCAGGTTATGCTTGCTAGCGTCTTTGTCTACCAACATTTTGCTTCTTTTTTTCCATTTGCTATGATTTTTATGCCCATGAGCCAATGCAAGGGTTTTCTCCATATTTGGACAACAAGCTTCATATTTTTTAACTTTCTTGTGCACGCTCTTATTGCCATTTTTCATTCACATTGCAAATAATGTAGTAAAAAAATATTTTTTAAAATGAGGTGGTTACTACTTATTATTTTTTGTGTATGGGTGTTTAATGCCAATTTTTTGTTTTTTCAGTGCCCCAGGTTTGAATTAGTTCACTACAAATATGCCAAAAGCCTTGGACCCATTTTGGGAGTATGGGGAGCCTGATGGTGGGACATATCGAGCATATCTATAATGCAAATTGTGTGCGACCAAGATGACAGGAGGGGTTATGCGGTTGAAATACCATCTGCCTCCTTGGACATATTGTTGGGCTTTGTACGGTTTCTAGTGCGGATCTTATACAAAAAACTCTTGAAGCAATTGATGAAAAGGAAAAAAAGATAGCTCCTATGGAGAGGGCACTGATCTTAGATAGATAGCTGCTAGTTTTATTTGTTTTGCTACATATAACTCATGATGATGAGATACTTTTATATATGTGTTGTTATTTTGTATTGGTTCTCCACATTTGAGTCCTTGATTGGACAATTATCAGGGATCAGCAGGATTTGGTATCACCTTTGATCTATCATTTTTATTTTACATCCACTACATCATATATATATAACTATATATATATATATATATATATATATATATATATATATATATATATCAGTGCTTCTTTTCATATATTTAAGTGCTAATGTGTTTATTTCATGTTGTTATTGCTTTATATGTTTAAATCAATGTTGCGAAAATGGTTATCGGGAGTAAATCAGCGAAGGGAAAAAATCTTAAAAAATCGTAAAAATCAGGAAAAAATTGTAAAATACTAAAATATTCATTTTTTTCAATTTTTTTAATATCTAAAGCATCTACAACATAAAATAAATACATTGACACATAAATATGATAAAAGAACTAATATATAAGATGTGTAATATCATTTCTAGTGCTACATCACACATAACAGTGAATCATGTCCTAAATAGTAAGTCCTGACTCCTAAGTCCCAACTCAACCAAAAAATATAATAATGTATATCATATCATGAGTCATAATGTCATATACAATGAAATGAACCAAATAACTAATACTATTGCTTTCCTCTGCCCCTCTTGCGAGAAAATGCAATAGCTTTCCCTTTCCCTCTAGATGTAGATGCTAGTAGAGTTGGCACTGGACTCTATTGTGCTCTAGAAGCTGAAGAACTAGGAGCTACAGGAGGTAGACCACGTCCTCTACTGGTGGCAGGGGTAGCCTGGCTAGGTGGTGTCACCTCCGCCTCCTCCCCTTCTATGCCTTCCACTACCTCCTGTTCTAACCAATCATCGGCAGACTCCATGGGAGGTGTCTCGGCCTCAACCCTCCATGCAGCAGTGGTGTCAATCCCATTCAATGAGATGGCCTCCATATCAGGTATCCTCTCAAGTTACTTCACCCATAATCGAAGATTGTAGTAGACGTAGACCATGTCATTAAGTCATTGGGTTTCCAACCTCTACAAAGATCATAAAATAATAATTATAAAAAAAAAAATATTTAATGAATTCAAAAAATTAATTGGAAATTTAGAATATTTTTAGTTTTAAGTTTAACCTGTTGCGCTTGTTGTTGTGTATTTTTTCAAATACACTCCAGTTGCGCTCACATCCTCAGGAACTACATGTTTGGCTAAGGATTCGAATGGCAAGCTTTCGCAGATGCGGTACTTTGACAACATAGCGAGTCCACCATGCATCTACAACAAAAATACAAATAAAATAAACATAAGAAAAAAATGATATTTCAAAGTTGAAGCAAAGTATAAAGTTATGAACTTGAAGAGACAATGAAATCTGAAAATATCTGGCATTGTAGTCTTCCTATCAGTTACAGCCATCTCAAAGCCAAATGTGCCACCTGCCATCTTGTATATCTCCATTTCTTTAGAGATTTCTGCACGTTCTGCTGGAGATCGCACCATCCTCTGAACACAGGTTAAGAATCTATCCATGATCTCAGCATCAAATAAGAACCCACATGGGTAAGAAAATGTGGGGTTCAGGTAGATCCCTACAGCATGAATGGGACGATGGAATGTGTTGTTCCATTGTTCATCAATCACTTCCCATAGGAGGAGTTGTTTCTGAAACCCCTCATCTCCCTTATCATCATAGTAGGCCCAAATGGATTCTTTGGCCTTGTCCATGGCCTCATACAAATAGCCCATTGCGGGCTTCTCACCATCAACTAATCAAAGAACCTTTACCAAAGGTTCAGTGACGGTGCACACCTCCTGCACTCCTGCCCATAAGTCTTCCTGGTATGAAACTAATCTGCATATGGCCTCTCCCTCTGGTTTGCGGCTCAATGTCAAAGCACGCCACTCCTCTGAAAGAAACATTCTCCACATCCCACATAGAATTCAAGAGGGAATGAAGCGATATGAAACCGGTGGAAAACCGTGTAATAGCGGGGCGCACCAACTCCTTGTTGTTGGTGAATTTTCTCATCAAGCTAAGCACAAATGCATGATTACATATAAATTTTGTAATGTTTTTTGATGAGTCAATAATATCTTTGACAAAGGAAATTTTTCATATGTCCGTCAACATCAAATCAATACAATGTGCAGCACAAGTTGTCCAAAATAAAGTAGGATGCCTCTCCATAAGCATCCTGCGAGTAGCAACATAATTTGCAGCATTGTCCGTTATGACTTGAACAACATGTTCTGCACCCACCTCCAAAATAAACACATCCAGCAAATCACATAATAATTTTGCATCTTTGATATGTCAATATGCATCAACAGATTTCATAAACATTGTCCTCTTGGAACAACTAACCAAGAGGTTTATAAGGGTTCTCCCCTTTTGGTCGGTCCAACCATCTGACATCACAGTGCATCCTATTTGTGCCCATGATGCCCTAAACTCCTCCAATCTTTTGGTGCAGTCAACCTTTTCCTCTTGAAGAATGCAGCCTCTAAAGTCATCATAAGAAGGGATTTTGTACCGTGGGCCAACAGTTGCAATAGCATCAACAACGGACTGGAAAAATGGATTATTCTTTGCAACGCTGAAAGCTAAGTCACCTGACACGGGGATTCAGGATTCGTAGGATTCGAGATTCGTGGTGTCGGATTCGGACACGTTGAACCCCCGGAACAGGACACGTAGGATTCGTTATATATTATTTTATTAAAAAAAAAAAATATATATATATATATATAAATATATAATATATATATATATATATATATATATATATATTAAAAATTAGATATTTCTTACTTACACACATTTTAATTAATGATACAAATTTATTGATTTCAAATATAGATCTTCATCTATAGCTATTAGCATGCATAGTACATACAAAATTCAAATACATGTCAATCTATTATCTATTTCTTATGCTTGGCCCTCTTGCCAGCACGAGAAATGTCTAATTTTTTAGTCTTGTTGGAAAATCAAGATCTTTGTCATTAATATCACCCTCTAAGCATTAATATCCAGAGGTAACTTTGTCATTACCTTTGTATCTGTATAGGGATCTTTGTCATTAATATCACCCTTTAAGCATTAACATAAGATAGAACAAGCATAACATGTCAAGTCAAGATTTTGTTTGAGTGATGCGTACATTTTTAGGAGGGTCATGACACAGGAGTTCGACAACCAATGTCACTAACATCAAGGTACATAGAGAGATTGGTGCTCTTGATTAAATACGAGTTCCATACCCTAATACATGACAAAATTCAATGGAAACATTGCAATCCCCCAATCCTAAAATCCTGAAAAACTGATAAGTCTGCTGGATTTTGAATGAAATCTAAAATTCTACTTTCTCCATATGAAATCCAATGACACCGGAACCACTCTCAAACATCCTGAGTCATTTCACCGTAATGTTAAAAATTTAAGTAAAAGGATGAAAATGAAGATTAAGGAGAATGTCACTTTTACTTTAAAAATTTAACATTACCATGAATAGCATATCAATACTAGGGCCTAGACTTGATCATTAAACTGCCAAAACACTTGCCAAATGAAAATATGCGTGGCTGTAATGACCAAATGCGGCCTTTTCATACCCGTGCAGGTCACTTTTGCAACCTAACGAGTCCTGGAAAACAGGACACGCTGCCAAAATCGTGACAGGCAGTCGGATTCGACGTGTCAAAATAGGACACGACGTGTCATGGTTTTTGGACACGAATCTCGAGAGAATCGTGTCGGACACGATGGATTCGGGATTCGTGGGGCCTATAGGACGAATCCGGTTTCATAGGCTTAAAGGAATATCACTCCAAAGGAGAAACTTTCCCAACAACTTGTCAGCTTGTTCTCTCATTTTTTTAAGCATTGAAGTGATAAATGGTTGTGAATTAGGCGTGGTTCTAGGAACAAAAAATGATGAGGCAGCTACAGGGTTGGTTGTAGACATTGATGCCGAAGTAGAACCAGTGCCACTTCCATATTCACCTCCTAACACCTTCCCTGCTAGTTGTTTCTTTAGTTCTGCTTTCGCCACTCTCTCTTGCTCTAATTCTTCCAATGATCTCATGGCTCTTCGGATGATTTCCGCATCTGTATTGTTGCAAGGCCCTACATCATGTCCAGGGATTTGTGCAAGGTGATACTTCAATCTATAAACCCCCTGACATATGCTGCCCACACAACTTACGAGACAAGTTCAATCTATCAAACCCTCCATCAGGTTCACCATATTCCATAGAGGGTCCAATTTCTTCGGCATGTTTGTAACTTGGTTGAACTCTTGAGTTTTAATATAAAATGAAGTTTTAACTTTGAAATTGAACTTATGCCACAATAAGAATTGAAAGTTAAAAAAATTAAAAAAAAAAATTACATACATGACACAATACATTGAATTTTTGACAAACAAACAAAAAAACATCAACTCAAACCAAAATGAACTCTCTCCACTCTAGGCAACAAAAATGAAAAAAAAAAACACCATCAAATCCACTAAAAAATCATTGATAATCAATGGGTTATACAAACCCAAGAAAAAACAAGAAAAAAACCAAAACAAAATCGCCAAATTTGGTGCCCATACCTGGAAACCACGGTTTTCCGATGAAATTTGATCCAAAGACGAAGTTCTCTTGCTTAGGATGCTAAAATCTCCAGGCATCCTCCTCCTCTACCCTAGTAGATGCCTTCTAAAGTTCCTCTCCTCCTCAGCTCTCAATCTACGCCGCTGTCTGTTCAAAAAGACAAAAAAAATCATGTTTTCCCTTATAAAACACGTTGTCCGCCACCCCTGCGATAACCAAAGTTTTAAAACTCCGACTCTGACTCCAACTCGGTATCAACTCGGTCAACTCGATTTCAATGACTCAGTCGTTGTAAAAAATACATTAAATATTTATTTTTTATAAAAACACATAATTTTAAAGATTTTCATTCATGTTTCCAAACACACAGCATTAGAATATAGATAGAAAACAACATATGATCAAAGTAGGTTCATTAATATATCCATTATATCAAAGTGGCACCCAGTGCACTGTCCAATACATACACGATGATGATATAGAGATCAAAACAAAAACACATAACCAAGGAGGCCATAAATGGCCTCTACAACAAAACTCTGTGACCAGTACTACTAGCTACTACTAGTGTTGCCAACATCATCTAGCTCAGTGTTACTTGGGAGCAGGAGCGAAAACGGAAGCGGGAGCGACATTTTCAGAAGCTCCCGGTTTGGGAGCGAATCCCAGAGGAGTTCGACAACCAATGTCGCTAACATCAAGGTACATAGAGGGATTGCTACTCTTGATTAAATACGAGTTCCATACCCTAATACATGACAAAATTCAATGGAAACATTGCAATCCCCCAATCTTGAAAAACTAATAAGTCTGCTGGATTTTGAATGAAAACTAAAATTCTACTTTCTCCATATGAAATCCAATGAGGTCGGAACCACTCTCAAACATCCTGAGTCATTTCATGGTAATATTAAAAATTTAAGTAAAAGAATGAAAATGAAGATTAAGGAGAATGTCACTTTTACTTTAAGAATTTAACATTGCCATGAATAGCATATCAATACTAGGAGAGGGGAATGGACCCCAAAGACCAACAAACCAATTAATAAAACCATTTGGAGTCCCCCACACTCAGAAAAAACATAAAGAAAATTAAAAAATTGCGTTTTTGGCGGTTCACTAGCCGCTTTCCTTGACCCGGCCGGGTTGATACGAACTCAGCCGGCCGAACTGTTTCAACCACCGAGTTGAAATTTTTTTTTTCGCAACACTATTTTAAATATCTGAAAAAAAATGAATATATTATGCATTTTTTATGTTTGCCGATATTTTCGCAAATATTACCGATAAGATGTTTTCTAGACCCTCACCTATAATTTGTCAATGCCGATATTTTCAACACTAGTTTCAGTTGCTATGTTGGAGGACCGTGACTACGATGTGATATTTAGCAAAGGAAAGGCTTTCTTTTGTCACATAGTCTCAGGACAAGTGAAGCGAATCGGGGTTCAAGTGAAGAAAATCTACAAAGTGGATGTAGAAGATTGTGCTGCCTTGAGCACAAAAGCAAAAAAGGTGCAAAGCCAAGACATCCGTGAATTGTGGCATAGAAGAATGGGTCACTTGCACCACGAAGCTTTAAGGATCATGCAACAGATTTCTACAAGACTTCCCAAGGGTACACTAGAGCAGAGAGATACATGCAAAGGGTGTACATTGGGGAAGTACACCAAAGCCACCTTTCATGATAAGAACAGTCGAGCACAAGCGATCCTTGAAATAGTTCACTCAGATGTGTGTGGATCGTTCTCGATAGCCTCCATGACCAAGCACAAGTATTATGTAATATTTTTTGATGATTTCTCACATAAGTGCTAGATTTTCTTCATGCAGAAGAAAGATCAGAGCTTCTCTAAATTTTGTGAATTTAAAGCACTTGTTGATAAAGCCACTGGCAAGAAAGTGAAGGCTCTCAGTAGCGATAACGGTGGAGAATGTGTCGAATGAATTCATGAACTTTTGTGCATCAAAAAGCATTCGACGGGAGTTAATAGCACCCCATAACCCACAACAGAATGGGGTGGTTGAAAGGAAGAACAGAAGTATTGTGGGAGCTGCACGGGCGATGTTACATGATCAGGGCCTACTGTTGCACTTGTGGACTGAAGCATGAAACACAATTGTATATGTGCAGAATAGGAGTCCTCATTGGATTCTCAGGATGAATATACCAAAAGAATCTTTTTCAAGTAAGAAACCAAAAGTGGCACACTTCAGGATTTTTGGTTCATCAGTTTGTTGTCATGTTACCAAGGATGCAAGGAAAAAGCTAGAGCCAACAGCTCAGTTGGGCATATTTGTGGGGTACATTGATACACCTCACAACTCGAGCATACCGGCCATCTCACTGGATGACAATGGTTCGTAGAGATGTGAAGTTCAATGAAAAGAAGGCTATTATATGTTCTCTTGAAAGGGATCTTCAATTACATGTAGATGAGGAGCTTTTAGCTCCAAAGGAAGAACCTCAGGATGATGTGGAGCAGCCACATGCAGAGGAGCAAAGAGTGGAAGCACCCACCCATGTAGAGACTTTGAGAGATGGAAGGAAGCACAGTAGAGAACCTAACAAATTGATGCATGATGCTAGAGAGAATGTGGGAGCACCCACATCACAGCGCAAGCAGAGGAGGTCATGAGATCAGTGCACTAGCTACATGGCTCTAATGAGCGAGAGTGTAGAGATTGAGCTATCCTCATTCGAGGAAGCATTGTCGAAACTAGTATGGGTTGATGCCATGGTAGAGGAGTATGACTCCATTATCAGAAACAGTGTTTGGGAAGTGGTCCCGAGACCAGCAAACAAGTCGGTGGTGAGTTCCAGATGGCTTTACAAGGTAAAGTAAGCAGCAGATGGAAGTGTGGAGAAACACAAGGCCAGATTTGTGGCTAGAGGGTTCTCTCAGGTGGAGGGAATTGATTACGAGGAGACCTTTACTCCAGTAGCAAGGTACTCTTCAATCAAATCTATTCTAGCACTTTCAACACAGGTGGGATGGAAGATACATCAGATGGATGTGAAGACAACATTCGTCAACACATTGATTGAAGAAGAGGTGTACATTTAGCAGCCGGAAGGATTTGAGACCTTCAACAAAGAGTCGCATGTGTGCAGACTCAAGCGAGCATTGTATGGATTGAAACAAGCGCCTCGTGCTTGATACACCAAGATTGATAGTTATTTCACCAAGTTGGGCTTCACCAAAAGTGAAGCAAATTCTAACCTTTACCATATTGTGGTTGAAGGTAAATTGTTGATTATAGTATTATATGTCGATGATTTAATTCTAAAAGGTGATGAGAAGCTAGTAAAATCTTGCAAAGAAGATCTTGCAAGAGAATTCGAGATGAAGGACATGGGCCTCATGCATTATTTCCGTGGTATGGAAGTATGGCAAAGAGATGAGGAACTGTTTGTCTCTCAGGGCAAGTATGCCAACGAGATACTGAAGAAATTCCACATGGAGAGCAACAAACCCATGGAGACTCCTCTAGCAGGAATTGAAGGAAGGAAGATGCTACTTCAGGTGAAGTAGTGGAGGCTACTATTTACAAGCAGCTTGTGGGTTCACTTATGTATTTGCAGAACACACGACCAGACATATGGTTTGCAATTAACTAGCTTAGTCAAGCAATGGTTAAGCCAACCAAACTCTAATGGAAGGCAGCTAAAAATATGTTGTGATACCTCAGAGGCACCATTCAATTTGGTCTTTGGTATAGACAGACAGAGGGAGTGAAGCTACAAGGCTTCACAAATCCAGATTAGGCAGAAAGTTCATCTGACAAGAAGAGCACATCAGGGGGAATCTTCAATATTGTGTCAACAACAGTTTCTTGGTACAGCAAGAAGCAGAGATCGGTTGCACTCAGTTCGGCAGAAGCAGAGTACGTGGTTGCTAGTCAAGCAGCTTGTGAGGCTATCTGGATGAGGAAGATCATTGTTGGGTTATTTCGTCGGCAGATGGATCCTACAGTGATTTACTGTGACGATCAGAGTTGTATCGAACTCTCTGAAATCTAGGTTTTCATGATCGGTCCAAGCATATCGACATTCAGTATCACCATCTACGAGATTGTGTGCAGAGGAGAATCATGTTGCACGAGAACATTCCTAAAGAGAAGCAGGATGCAGACATCTTGACTAAAGCATTGTCAAGAGACAAATTCGAGTTCCATAGAGGCAGGATTGGGGTATCTGATAATCCCTTTCTTGTTGAGAGGGAGCGTTGAAAAATGCAACAAAAAATCCTAATTTAATTTTGCCCTTAAATTAAATTAGGAATAAAATTGTAATTCCACATCACAAGACAACTTGTACGAGTTAACTAAGTTAATTTGACTTATTTTGATCAGTTAATTCGAGTTGAGGGTCTAACTTGAGTCATGTAGAGTGTTTCCTACAGTATAGGAGCCCTAGTTGAGTTTATTTTGAGTTGTAATTAATTAATCCAGTTTAACTGAATTAAAGTCAATTAAACTTGTTCCAACTTATGGAGGAACTAGTAGGAGGTCAGACAGTGCAGTGTTGCTTCATATGTTCAACCAGTTAACTTGTGATTCACTCATAAATAACTCATGCATGTTAGATCTGAGAGTTACCCAGTTGAGATTGGAGTTCAAGGATAGCTGTTAATTTCTGGTATGTTCTATGCTTAAGAGCAATTTACTTCAGTTTTTCTTATTAGCCCAATATCAATTTCCAGATTAGCAATCACATCAACATGATAGTAAAATGCAGATAGAACATAAACATAAACAGTAGAAGACAAGCCAAGACAAGAGGACACAAGATGTGGCACCAGCCAGGGACAAACCCCAATGTGGGGAAACCTTTGATCAAATCTTCTTTAGTCTTCAACAGTTCAGCAGAGAGAGAGAGAGTACAAATATACAAATCTGAGAATTTATGACAACAACAGTAAAGCCTAGATCAGAAATGTCAATGATGATCAAACAAGATGGAAATCTTCCTCTAAGTGACTTGGTCAAGACCAGTCAACTCAATCTTCAACAATAAGCTCAATGCATCCTTCTAGTTGCTTGGAAGATCCTCCACATGGCAGCAAGAGGACGTTGCAATCACGATTCAATCTAGTCAACACATTGACCCAACACTCCACAAAATGTTGTTGTCCTCCACTGTTTTCTTGCTGCTCTTGCAAATCTAGTTAGGGCACAATATGCAGCCCTTAACCCTCTATGCTGTCAGTGACTAAATTTCTATGTTGTCCTAAGGACTCCTACAATTTGCCCATCAAACTAACTCAACACATACAAGATGCACTCCAAAATGTGAGCACTAGTTCACTGTTCTAGGGTAACTTCGTTGTTGCAATTCTGGACCTGTTAGGGCACCCTAACACAGTCCCTAACAAGCCTCAAAGTTACCCAGAATTGCTTCCTCTTGCTGCGGTTGTTCTCCAATAGGATGTTGCCCTCCACGTTGCTCCTTTAGGGCAATTTCAAGCTCAACGCATGGACTTGTCACCCTAAAACAGTTGTTTCACCCTCCAGCAAGCCCTCCTTACCTCAGCCTCCAAGAACAGGGCCTCGACCCTTCAATCAACAACTTTGCCTCTTAAACGTACCCCTGAAATAGTCCTCAAATGTCCTTGTTGTCTCTTCTAGCTAGGGCTTCCATTTTGCTGTAGTTAAGGGCCTCTTATTTGCGGATTAGGGCCTCCCTCTTGTTGCGGAGATGGCCTTTATTTTGACTGCGGCTAAAGCATCTTTGACTGCAGCTAGGGCACCTTTATGACTGTGGCTTGATCTCCTTTAGGACACCGGCTAGGGCACCTTTTTCAATTGTGGTTAGGGCTTCTCTTTTAGCTGCGTATTAGACCTCCTTTGCTACGGATTAAGCTTCATCCTTGACTGCGGTTATGTCTCCCTCTTGACCTCTCCTTCCACCAAATCCAAACAAGTGGAGAGAGATCATGAGAGATGTGTTTGCCTCAAATGACTTGAGGTCTCCTCTATTTATAATGTAGCGTTGAGGTTGAGCTAGGGGTCATTTGCTTGTTGGCCGACCTTGACAAATTGTCAATAACACAAATAAATTCATATCTCCATAAACACATGTCAGAATTGGATGATCTTTAGATCAATCCTACACCTCTTGGAGAGAGGAATCCAAGAAAAATGACAGTTGTCATAAATTAGATGACCCACATGGAGTTTGGCCCTAGTTGTCGTTGTTAACACTCCCTCTCAACTAGGGAGAACTCCATCTGCTAATCCATCTACCGGTTTGTACTATCTCTGCCATCAATGCAGTGCCCTGCACTGTTCTACTCTGCTTTGTTGAACTATGAAGAAGAAGAAGTGATCGAGAATGTATCATACCATTCTCTACTGCCCCGAAGTCAGTCCCATATAAAGAGTGTATCATACAACTCTTACTGATCCGAAATCAATTCCAAATAAAGAGAGTGTCTCATACCACTCTTACTGACCCGAAGTCAATTCCATTTATCCCAGATCAATATAGGTCATCCTAGCATAGGGAGTACGGTAGTACACGATGCGTCCATCGGTAGTACTATGGTCCCTATCCTCATTTCCCTGCTCATTGGCTAGATGAGAGGTACTTCCCATGAGTCCTAGACTGCATGGGTAGGATGACTCAGTAGGACAAGGATGAACCACTCATCCTGCCTACATGTCGCCATGGGGTATCCCAGGGGAAGGCTGAACCACTCACCATGTACACAACAAATCACTAGGGGAAGGTTGGACCACTCACCCTATGATCGTGTCTCGGCAGAAGAAGGATGAACCACTCATCCTGCCTACATAGCAAACCACTAGGGGAAGGCTGAACCACTCACCTTATGGTTGCTCATCGCTCCAAGAAGTACCCCAAGCCCCCCGAAGCTCCCAGATCTCAATATCCATATCATACAGGACCCTCAGGAGAGGGTCTCTCCATGACTCCTAGTCGTTTTCGGAAAGTCAAGAATTTGACCTTTCCTAGGGACTTTGTCAGAATATCGGTGACCTACACATCGATCCCAATGTGATGGAGCCTTATTGCTCCTCGTTGTACCATATCCCAGATAAAGTGGTACCTAATGTCTATGTGCTTGGAGCGATAATGAAAAACGAGATTCTCCGACAATCGGATCCCCCTCTGGTTGTCGCAGAGGATCATGGTGGTGTCCAGCACATGTCCAAACAGCTCACTGAAAATCTTCCACAATCAGGCAGCTTCACAAGAGGCCATTCTCACAGCTATGTATCCGACCTCAACAGTGCTCAAAGCAACCGACTTATGCTTCCTACTCATCCAGGATATCGAAGCAAAACCCAAAGAGAAACAGCACCCAGAAGTTCTCTTGTGATCCTCCACACTACCTGCCCAATCAGAATAACCATGCAGCCTCACATCTCTAGCAGTGTATCTCAGTCCATGAGTGATTGTGCACTGAAGATACCTCAGAAGATTCTTGGCACCAATCCAATGTGAGTGATGAGGCTCAACCATATATTGGCTCAACGTGTTAACTGCACAACATATATCCGGATGGGAGTTCGCCAAGAACATCAATACTACTATGAGTTGACATACTCAGAAGCATTACCCAATTCAGGTCCGACAGTGCTACCGCATAACTTCTTAAAGTTAAGCTCCATCGGGGTAGTCACAAGCTTCCAGTCCACCATTCCAAATTTGGAATCCAACTCCCTCTTACGTTTGTAAATGAGAGGGTTTGCACTTGTCAAAAAGAGGTTATCGTCATAAAGTACCAGTATGAGAGGTTTATCATCTTCAACCTTAAAGTAAAGGTTTGGATCGGCTTCACTCCTAGTGAATCTCAACTTCATTAGATAGTTGTCAGTCCTCTCAAACCAAGCCCGGGGTGCTTGCTTCAACTCATAAAGAGCTTTCTTTAATCTGTATACATGAGCTTTGTTGAAGTTTCTAAGTTTACTTAGTTAGAAACCCTCTATGCACTTTATCTAATTTATTCCTACCTACTTGTTATTTTACTTAACAAGTTATTTACAATGTAAATACTGAAAATAAACACTAGTGCATGCTCAACATATTACAGATCACCAACTAAAGGAAACAGAAACAATCACACCATATAACACCAATATTTTTGGACTAATGTCCCCGGAAAAACCCAATGTGGGAAAACCGGTGCAGCTATCTGAGGGTTTTCTTATTAAGCAATATCAGAGTACAATCTAGGTGCCGAAACTAGCCTACCCAACAAAGAATTTCCTTGGCAGTAATACCTCTCAGTGTCTGACAAATCTCCTGGCTGAAACCCCGGATAATCCTTCCGGCAGCTACTTAGCACAAATCTGCCCCAAAAACCCCAGCGTCAGCCTCTCTCTAGACTGCGTCATCCCTTCTCTACCTAGCGTTGGCCCTGCGTCACCCCGGATGGGTCTGCATCAGCCTTAGAAGGCCCTGCGTCAACCCTCTGGCCCTTTGCGTCAACAGTGCTAGCCTCTCTGAAGCTCTCCACAGTTACCGGCTGCCTCTGCATGGCCCTGCTTGAGCCCTGGCTGGCTCTGCATCACTCTCCCCGGCTATCACGTTGCTCTCCTGGGACTATCTCTGCCTCTCTGTCTCTCTGTACTCAAATACCCCTCAGCTGCATCTCCCGATCACTAATTCTATCTCTCTTAGCAAACCCCGCTCTAGAGAATAGAATGACTGATCACTCCGATGTACTGTCCAAGTGACCCTCAAGCCTCCTCTTATACTTTTCTCGTTGACATATCAATGGCCGAGATTAAGTCCCTAATCAATGGCTAGGATTAGATCTGGCTTGATCCATGTCTTTTGGACCATTCTAGCACAGTTTCATATTAATACACATTAATATTTTATTTTCCCTAAGTTTAGACTTAGGGACTCCATTAAAAATATAATTATTTTAATATCTCCTAAATTGTTTAGAATCTTCCCAAACCCTTTCTGGGTATTGGAGATCTCATGTGCCCCAACCTCTCCACCAAATTTCGTGGCTAGAGCACATCTGATGCTACCCCAAATCAACAGTAATCATAGGTTTGCAGTCCACCATTCCAAATTCAGAACCCAACTCCCTCTTACATTTGTAAATGAGAGGGTCTACACCTGTGAGAAAGAGGTTGTCCTCATAAAGTACCAATATAAGAGGTTTATCATCTTCAACCTTAAAGTAAAGGTTTGGATCGGCTTCACTCCTAGTGAATCTCAGCTTCAACTCATAGAGAGCTTTCTTTAATCTGTATACATGAGGTTCCCGGTCATGAACCTCAAACCCATTGGGTTGTTCCACATCTGTGGTCTTGCTATTACTTGTAAGTTTTCCCTCGGTACATCCCGGACATATACCTTCATGCTCTTCTTTGAACTCGGGCATCCCTGTCACCATCTGTCTCATATCGGGTAGGGCCTTGTAATGAAGATTGGCAAACCTCCTGTGCCATAGTTCAGATTGTAGAGATGTGTTACAAGACATGGTCCCCAATGCACTTCCTGCAACTTGATATAAAGTGCCAACCCTGAACCCAAGAGTAAAAGCATCTTTAAAATTTATTTTCCAAACACATACCTTTCCATCGATGAATGCCACCTTGTAACCTTTGTCTTCCATTGTCAAAATGGATACTAGGTTCTTCTTGAGATCAGGTACATATAGAACTTCTTGTAAATTAATAGTGTTACCCTGATTCAATTAAAGAGTAACATTCCCTACACCCTTTACTGAATAGGTGGCATCTTCTCCAAGAATAATTTCCAAGTTTGTTTCCTTCTTTATCAGATTAGAGAGAGTTTCCGTGTATCCGGTGAAGTGCCTTGAAGCACCACTACCAATAAGCCAATTTCCCAAAGTGTCCGAAGGAGAAGTGGTGGAGAGGGCCAATATAAGATAATACTCCTTTTGCTTATCAAAAACAACATTTGATTCTTCATACCTGGAGTTCCTTGCTTTCTTGGAGGGTTGACTATTTCCTTGATGTCCTGCATTCCTTTTTCCTTTGCCATTGTACCTGTCATTCCTTCAATCATTGTTGTTGACGTTGCCCCTGGAATGATTGTGATCATCATCATGTGATGTGTCCCTTCTATTTGGACACTCCCTCGCATAGTGGCCAAACTTATTGCAAACAAAGCACTTGCCTTTCCTTCCACCCTTAGATCTAGGCTTTCCATTGAAGTGTCCTTTAAACCCTGTATTATTTCTCCTTTTGGCATCAACGGAAAAAGCAGTGGGGTTGCCTCTATTTGAAGGCATTCCTTGCTCCACCATTATTGTTTCTCCCTGAATGCATCTTGATATCAATTCTTCAAATCTCGGAATTTGATCATTATTGAGTATAGTGGCTCTAAATATATACCACTCAGGTGGGAGTCCTCCAAGGGTAGTGATAGTAAGTTCCCTGTCAAGAATGACTTCTCCAATAGATAGAAGATCATTCTTGATCCCAGTGATCCTTAAGAAATAGGATTGAATATCCTCATCCTTGACCTTCTTAATATCCTTCAACTTATTTTTGAGAAACAAAATTTGATTTGCATCACTAACCTTGAACATGCTTACCAATCTGTCGTAGATCTCCTTGGAGGTATTTAGATCGGAGATTTAGGCCACTAAACACTTGTCAATGGAATTTCTAATAATCTTCTTCGCTTTGACTTCAACCTTATTGTACTTGCTCTTTGTAGCAGCCGGTGCATTTGATGGAGGCTTAGGGATTTGACCCTTCACATAGTCCAACACTTCTTGTTCTTCCAATGTCAGATCAAACTTTTCACAAAGCTTATCTTCAGCTGAGAAGTGGGATGAGGAACCCATTGAGCCTTTTGTCCATTGCAATAGTCTTAGATGATTGCTCTTTCACTCTTGCTTGGGCTTTGTCTTCGCCCCAACTCTGATACCATGTTAATTTCTAGTATGTTCTATGCTTAAGAGCAATTTACTTCAATTTTTCTTATTAACCCAATATCAATTTCCAGATTAGCAATCACATCAGCATGATAATAAAATGCAGATAGAACATAAACATAAATAGTAGAAGACAAGCCAAGGTGTGGCACCAGCCAGGGACAAACCCCAACGTGGGGAAACCCTTGATCAAATATTCTTTAGTCTTCAATAGTTCAGCAGAGAGAGAGATATAGTACAAATATACAAATATGAGAATTTATGACAACATCAGTAAAGCCTCGATCAGAAATGTCAATGTTGATCAAACAAAATGGAAATCTTCCTCTAAGTGACTTGGTCAAGCCCAGAAAACTTCAATCTTCAATAGTAAGCTCAATGCATCCTTCTAGCTGCTTGGAAGATCCTCCACATGGCAGCAACAAGCTGCTGCAATCATGATTCAATCTTGTAAACACATTGACCCAACACTCCTCCACAAAATGTTGTTGTCCTCCATTGTTTGCTTCTTGCTCCTGTAAATCTGGATAGGTCACAATATGCAGCCCTTAACCCTCTGCGCTGTCAGCAAACTAAATTTCTATGTTGTCCTAAGGACTCCTACAAGTTTCCCATCAAACTGACTCAACACATACAAGATGCACTCCAAAATGTGAGCACTTTCATTGTTCTAGGATAACTTGGTTGCTGCAATTCTGGACTAGTTAGGGCACCCAAACACAGTCCCTAGCAACCCTCAAACTAACCCAGAATTGTTTCCTCTTGCTGCGGTTGTCCTCCAATAGGATGTTACCCTCCACACTGCTCCTTTAGGGCAATTTCAAGCCCAACGCATGGACATGTCACCCTAAAACAGTTGTTGCAACCTCCAGCAAGCACTCATTACCTCGGCCTCCAAGAACAGGGCCTTGGCCCTTCAATCAACAACTCTATCTCTTAAACGTACCCCTGAAATAGTCCTCAAATGTCCTTGTCTTTCCTGGCTAGGGCTTCCTTTTTGTTGCAGTTAAGGGCCTCTTCTTCTACCAATTAGGGCCTCCCTTCTGCTGCGGATATGGCCTTTCTTTTGACTGTGGCTAGAGCATCTTTCACTGTGGCTAGGGCACCTTTATGACTGTGGCTTGATCTCCTTTAGGACAGCGGCTAGGGCACCTTCTTCAACAATGGCTAGGGCTTCTCTTTTGGCTGCGTATTAGACCTCCTTTGTTGCGGATTAGGCTTCCTCCTTGACTGTGGTTATGTCTCCCTCTTGACCTCTCCTTCCACCAAACCCAAACAAGTGGAGAGAGATCATGAAAGATGTGTGTGCCTCAACTGACTTGAGGTCTCCTCTATTTATAATGCAACACTGAGGTTGAGTTGGGGGTTATTTGCTTGTTGGCTGACCTTGACAAATTGCCAATAACACAAATAAATTCATATCTCCATAAATCGGAATCGGATGATCTTTAGAGCAATCCTACACCTCTCGGAGAGAGGAATCCAAGAAAAATAACAGTTGTCATAAATAAGATGACCCACATGGAGTTTGGCCCTAGTTGCCAATTTTAACAATAGTGTATTATCAGGTATATAATCATCTGAATTGTACAAGTGGTGCATGCAGTCAAAGGAAGGCCTATGAGGATTGCACAATTCATATTGAGGAATTTCCCTAATTAATAGGGGCTAATTCCCAAGGAAACGGCACAAGGAAATAGGGACTTGGGCAAGCCAAAATTTAGTTAAGCATTGGCCTGGCCTTGTCTAGGAAGCAGTGAGACAGATAGAGTAGTGTAGAGGTTGCTCGGGCTTGAGCAAAGCATTGTAATCTTCTCATATTTTCTGACTAATGCAATATACAGATAGCTGGGGATTTTAACTGTGGTTTTCCCCAAGAAATCATTGTGTAATGTGTTGATCGAATTCTTTCTCTTGTATGCTTCGTGATTTCGTGATCGTTTAATTGTTTCCACGGATGAGTAGAGTAGATTCAAATCTATTGTTTTAGTAAATTACAAGGAATTTCTCCCAAAGTGGGTGACCCCCATGGGAGAAATATTTTTCCCATCATCTCTTCCAGTTGGCCATCCAGCAACCCCTAACAGCCACTAGCAGTCGATCATATGTTTCATCACCCATCTGGAAAGAGAATATGTTGGAAGGTGGGCTTCTAATCAAAATGTGCTTTATCCATTTTGCAATCAAATGCTTATGTTTGCTTGTATTTGGGAATTTGACATGGATTATTGGGTAACTTAGAAGAAAGAAGGGTTTTGGATGTGATCTTGTTCCCTCACCTTAAATGGGGAGTTAATTTTCAATCCTAATCAGTTAGCTTGAACAGGAAACCGATCAAACCAGCTGGTTCATTGGGCGACCGGGTCAAACCGGAAAAGAAGTTGGGTTCAAGGGCCTATTTCTCCTAAAAACCACAAAAACCGGACCAAATCGGTCGGTTTAGGACGGAACCGGCCAATTTATGGTCAAACCGACTAGTTTCGTCCTAAAAAATGTGGAAAAAGTCGAAGTCGGGATTAAATCAGCAAGGGTCCAAAAGTTGAAAAAGTCGTTAAAGTCGGGAGTTTTTCGAAAAAGTCGGCAAAATTAAACGGCCAGCCAAAAAAATCAAAAAATCGGGATTTAATCGGGATTTATTCCCGACTTTTTCCACACAGTCCTAAACCTACCTGTTCATTGCCAAGGTCGCAACAAACCCACATGACGTCTTTTAGGAAGCTTCCTCGGTATTTTGGAGGGAAAGTAAGGGTTGTTTCCCTCCAAAAACACCCTCTCCAAGCATTTAAAAGGAACTCACCCTCCTCATTTGCCTCACACATCTCATTTGGAGTTTTTGTGAGTTTAATTGGGAGCTTGGAGAGTGTTGAGTTTTTGCTGGAGTAGTCATCTTGAAGGCTTAGAGTTGGAGTTGGAGCTATTTTGGGGATAGTTTGGAGTTGTTAGTAGAGTTGGCATCTTCAAGAGGACGCTAAGAAAGCTTGTTTGCATTTCTAGGTAAGGATTTTCACTTGAAAAAATCCTAATTTCACTGTTGTCCATGTATTAAATTCTTTTATGTGCTCTACGCTATCAAATCTCTAGTTCTATTCTATCAAATTTTGTAGGCTACATATGCATTTTTTTTCCTAAATTTATCTTAGGTTTTCCATTTTTCTTAGCTGCTATTTTTTTTAAATGGCAGATTTATTTGAAAATATTAATTATTTCAAGCCAGCATGGCTCCAAAAGCCAAGGGCACTACATGGACTCATTGTGACGTGATCGATGGAAAAATGATATGCAAAGTTTGCAATAAATCTATTGGAGGTGGGGGTATTCTCAGATTGAAACAACACTTCGCTGGAATAAGAGGCCAAATAAAGCCCTGTGAAGCACCAAAGGAAGGATGAGTCACATTGGCATATCATTGCACCAATGTTCCTCTTTTACTCATGAATATAGTAAGGATACTATAAGACGAAGTGTTAAATTTCAGACCTTGGTAAGCAGATTCTGTACAGAGGTGGAAAAACCTAACCCTAAGTAGCTTAACAACTGAAAACCTCAATCAAAACAGCAATTTATGAATACATTAATTTGCAAAAACACACTACCACAAATTATAAACAGACTGTCAACACTACATCTATCTTCTATTTTTCTGAAAGATAAAATACACTGCAATAGCTCAAAAGTAAAATTCACCAACACAATGGTGCACTGTGCATCTCCCTTATACAATAGGAAAAGGAAGAGTACAATGAATCTGAGCACATGCAAGAACCACTTGGTTTGATTATGTCAAACACTAACCCTAATCCGATCACCTAGTGTGCCCTCCTTGCATCGATAAGGGTGCCATGGGAAAAGTGCCTCAACTGGAGGATGAGCTGAAACATGCAAGCATGCACGCCCTCCTTGAGATCTACACTATCTACGTAAAATTGGAAAAACTCCTCAAGTATGTGCATGTCATGTCCCCATTTTTATTCTTCTTCCTAGTACAACTAGGGTGGATATCAAGGGCGGGGGATGGCCAGGACAGTGGAGCAGGTTATGTCATCAGGGGTCCTGAGGAAGTTTTGGGGAGTTTCTGTTGAGTTCGATGGCATTCGCTTGGTATGTTCCATCATCCACACAGTTTGCCTTTCATTCTGACGCATTCTGACAATTTTCAGAAAAGTGAGTTGTTAGTGGGCTTGACTCAATTAATTACGCTTAAGGTGGCATTACGGGAGGAATATGTGGCAGAACACCTTAGTGTAATAGCTCGTTGGAACCGGAACGAGAAGATCTACATGATGAGATGGTTAGATGAGAGTTTCAGTAACCTGGGGAGACAGGATGGCCAATTTACCATTTTCCTGCATTAAAAAGAAAATTTTAATCAAAATAAAAGAGGGAAAAGTGCTCCATGATTAAAATGATAATAAAATGGGAGGTTCTAGAGGGATCCATCAAATCTATAAAAAGGGAGGAGGAGGCCATTGGAGGACATCTTGGATTGAGTATTGTTTCTTGTATGAGAGGTTGAGAACCCGGTTTTCTACTTCAGCAATAGCCCCAAGATGGAAACCCTCACGTGATTCAATGAGAGTGGGCGAGCACCCATCTCTTCCCTTGATGGATCCATTCAAGGTTCACAAGATGCAGTGTATGGTTTTTCAGTTTGTTTTGGGAGGCCCATTGTGGCATTATTGCAGATCTGTTGAGGCCAGCCATCTCAGCGATTTTTCCAGCATGTAAAACCCCAGTTCTTATATTATAATAAAGCTGAGATTGTTTCTACTTATCGTATTATCAACTTGCATGCATTTTATATGTTATATTTTATATGGCTATCGTCTGTGTATGAGTAGAAATTTTATGTGAAGTGAATGTTCCAAATTTATTTCGTTTGGCACATTACAGTGCACACTAGCTAATTATGGAAATGCATGCAGAATTGAACTGAGTCTGTACTGAACTAAAGACTGGACAGAATCTGAGTCTAAACTAGAGACTTGGGCAGGCATGCATGCACCATGCACCCTCCTAACTCACTCCCACATAACAACGAATCACCTCCCAAAGCAGCTAGTGCTTTGGCTAGCTCCATCAATCATCAATGCTGCGCCCACATCCTGAGGCATGGATCTGCTGTCACTTCTGCGCCATGAGGAAGGAGAAACAACTAAGAGCAACAATGTAAAAATTACACAAAGAAAGGGCATCTATTCTTAGATTTGTCCACTTCACCCTTTGATCTCCATGTTTTCCCCAAAATTATCAATCAAGCATCTTTCTTTATCAACTCTACCTTCCAATCCTTCTCACTGAGGACTGCTCTTGCAGATTCACAAACGCAATAATGATACCATACATTAAGACTACTGCCCTATAACATGTTTTACTATTGGATGTTAGTGGAAGTTTTAGATAACAATGAATGCAAAACCTGTAACAAATCATATCATCTCTATTCAGCTCAATGGCATTAAATATAACTAATCTTCATATCATCAGATCAAAATAAGGATTTTACAAATCTATTCATTATTGTCAAAAAATAAGTATAAAGTAAAAAATCAGAAACGAAAATAAATAACTATAAATTCCAAGGTACCTAAAAATAACTTTTGATTATTCTACTTTTATAGACATTATTTATAGGTTTCTTAAATATCTCTGTGTCGCCAGATATGATGATGGATTATGGAAAGAAGCATGACTTCACAGTTTAACCTGTGCATGTTTTGCAGAACAGAGATTGACTTTGTAATTCACATTCTCTTCTCCAGTGTCAATTTTATGAAAAACGGGGAGTTTGATTTACATTACCTTTGCTTCTTCAACCTTTGCAATAAGAAACCTCATTTCAGATCCAACCTTATCAGGCTCTTCCAGATTTATTGCAGGGTGGATGATTATACCTTCCTCCAACAAATTTAACTAGCATCCAAAGCACTTTATCAGAGCTCATAAAAATTATTGCATCTCAAACATTGCCACCATTTTGAAGATGTTAAAGAGTTCTATTGGATGGGTGCAAAGAAAATCCGATTAGATTGGATATATGCTAGCAGCTTAATCATATCAAACAAAGAATATAACCACTGAAAAACTGTTGTTTAGTTTATCTGATGAAAGATTGAGTGGGAAAGTCCTACAGTAAATTTTGAAAGGTGGGATGATGTTGATCACAAGTAACTTCAACTAATTATAACCAATAATTAGGTTGGGAAAAAGTCAAACCTGTCGTTTCCTCCAACGGGAGTATTCTTTCATGTCTCCAAAATCATCAGGTGACACCACAAATAGGAATTCCATAGGAATCAAGAGAGTATCCATTCTTTTTCCAACCTTTCCAGTAGCAGCCCTTAATAGGGCTTCCCTTGTACGTCTATCCATGGATTTTGAGATCTGGCCAAATACATCAGTCAGAAAAAGGTAAATGTAATGCAGAAAAACAATTATTTTCTTCTTTACATTTAAAAAAAATATTATCTCTTCTTTATTTGGCATGTTTAGAAATTTGTGATGATAAGAAAATAGTTTTATCGTGCAAAGAAGAACACTAAAAGCTACAATATCAACAGAGTTCTCTAATATTATCAAGACTCAGGAGTCTTTCCACCTCAAATGCTGATCAACAGAATTCTTCCATAATGTTAGGAGTATTTCCATCTCAAATGCTAGGAAAGGTTCTGCTCTGGGCTACACCTCAGCTTCAATTCCTACTCTCGCCTATTTCAGTAACACCCAGTGGCTGCTGCAGATCACTTCCCAAACTCTAGAGGACATTATCAAAAAGGTTCTTAGTGTGGACATTGCTATTCCTGGATCTGATGATGATAGTGACTGATCCTCCTCTCTTATAGCCTATTTAATTTCTACTTGTGTTTGTATTTATTGCTGGTTCTTTTTGTTATATAAAGCTTTCCTTTTCTTCTTATTTTCTTAGCTTTAGGTTTTCCATTGTTATTTTGGAAGACGACTATTGCTGTTTTGATATGTTGTACTTTACAGTCCCTTTGACCAAATTTGGTCATCAGTAGACATTAATACAGTTTCATTTCATTTCTTATCGCATCCAAAAATGTCGTCTTCTCATTTCAGATCCATCTAATTCCTGAGCATCATATGAAGATATTAGTAGAAAAGATATTTTTTGATTTCAAGATTTCGACATAAATATGTTTTCTTTATAGCACTAGGAAATGTATGCCTTATATTATTACAAAAAGTAATAGTAAAAAAACAAATTGTCATTGCCAATTTTCATAAGCAGCAGAGACATCATAGCCAGCAGATATGTATCGGAAGATGGTAGAACTAGAAAATTGAAGGTACTACCCATTGATATTTTTATTGAATGACTTTCAACTTTTTGCCACTGGTAAACTCCTCAAGGAGGATGCCCGATGATGTAGTTTATCTAATGCAGAGTCGCAAGGGTTTTACTTCTTTCATCTCCTCCAACTGTTGCACTGCCATCTCGACCAGTGTTGTGAAAATCGCGATAAATTGAAATTATTGCGATTTTTTCGATGTGCTGATTTTCTTGCGATTATTATAGGAAATTATCGCCGGAAATTTTTTTTGGCTGATTTTTATGAAATTATCGCGATAATTTCGAATTTATCGCGATAAAAACGGAAATAATCGTGGGGCTTCGCGGCAGCGGGGATTTATAACGTTTTTTTGGTTTTTTTATGAGTTCATTTGGACAGTTGCGCGCGGAGGGAAGAGGAGAGCTGGGAGACCAAGCTGGAGAGGGTTTGAAGCTAATTCTAAGTGCTTAGAGGAGAAAATCAAGAGGAGACCACCAATTTCTCCATAGAAACGGTATGTGGATTAATTTTGTTTTTGTTTTCATTGTTTAAAAACATTGTTTTTGTATTTTTTTCATTGTTTTTGGTTGGGTAACTTGGTATGGGCACCATTTTTTTTTCATTGTTTTTAAAGATTGTTTTTGTATTTCTTCATTGTTTTTGGTTGGGTAACTTGGTATGACTATGGGAACCAATTTATTTATTTTTTTCATTGTTTTTAAACATTGTTTTTAAACATTGTTTATGTTTTTTTCATTGTTTTTGCCATTTGGTTGGGTAACTTGGATTTGGAATGGTTGGGTAACTTGTGTTTGAACTTTGGAATGGTTGTTTTAGGTTGGGCAACTTGGGTTTTCATTGTACAATGTAAAAATTAAAAATTAAAATACTAAATTGTAAATTTGTAACTTGTAATTTTGTAAATGCTAAACTGTAATCCTTATTTTCCCATAGGTTCACAACTGCACCAAAACACCATTCAAGACTTCAAGTTTGCAACTTCAAAGTTCAAAAACAAACATGCCAAAGAAATTGGATCCTTTCTGGGAATATGGTGAACTTGATTCTCCGAATGATAGACTAAACTTGACTTGCAAGTTGTGTGGCCACCCTATGTCCGGGGGGTGTACAGGTTGAAGTTTCACCTTGCAAAAATCCCTGGAAAAGATGTGGGGCCTTGTAAAAATACAACTCCTGAACTTGTCCAAAGAGCCCTAAGAGCATTGGAAAATTTAGAGTAGACTAGAGAGGTCAAAGAAGAACTCAAAAGGCAACTAATAAGTTCAGCTGAAGGAAGTGGGCCAAGTGGCACTGGTTCTACTGCAGCATCAACCAATCCGATAGCTGCCACATCATTTTTTGTTCCTCGAACCATACTTGGTTCACAGCCATCTATTGGTTCAATGCTAGAAAGAACTAGATGACAAGTTGCTAGCAAAATTTCTCCTCTGGAGTGATATTCCTTTCAGCATTGTAAGGAATAATCCATTTTTCCAACCTGTTGTTGATGCTATTGCCAGTGTTGGCCTAGGGTACAAAATCCCTTCTTATCATGATTTCAGAGGCCGGATTCTTGAAAATGAAAAGCGTGACTACACCCAAAGATTGGAGGATTTTAGGGCATCACGAGCACAAACAAGATGCATTGTTATGTCAGATGGTTGGACTGACCAAAAGGGGAGAACCCTTATAAACCTCTTGGTTAGTTGTCCCAAGGGAACTATGTTTATCAAATCTGTTGATGCATCTGCACAAATCAAAGATGCAAGAACTTTATGCGATTTGCTAGATGCGTTTATTTTGGAGGTGGGTGAACAAAATGTTGTCCAAGTCATAACAGACAATGCTGCAAATTATGTTGTTGTTGGCAGAATGTTGCTAGAGAGGCATCCTACTTTATTTTGAACACCTTGTGCTGCACACTGTAATACTGTATTGATTTGATGTTGGAGGACATAAGAAAATTCCCTTTGTCAAAGATATTGTTGATTCATCCAAAAGCATTACAAAATTTATATATAACCATACACCTGTGCTTAGCTTGATGAGAAGATTCACCAACAACAAAGAGTTGGTGCGCCCCGCCATTACACGGTTTGCCACCAGTTTCATATCTCTTCAATCCCTCTTGAATCTATGTGGGATGTGAAGAGAATGTTTCGTTCAGAGGAGTTGCGTACTTTGCCAATGAGCCACAAACCAGAGGGAGAGGCCGTATGCAGACTAGTTACATACCAGGAAGACTTCTGGGTGGGAGTGCAGGAGGTGTGCGTCGTTACTGCACCTCTGGTAAAGGTTTTTCGGTTGGTTGATGGTGAGAAGCCCACAATGGGCTATTTGTATGAGCCCATGGACAGGGCCAAAGAAGACATTCGGGCCTACTATGATGATAAGGAAGATGATGGGTTTCAGAGACAACTCCTCTTATGGGGAGTGATTGATGAGTGATGGAACAACACACTCCATTGTCCCATTCATGCTGCTGGGCTTTTCCTGAACCCTGCATTTTCTTATGCATGTGGGTTTGATTTTGATGTTGAGATCATGGATGGACTCTTATCTTGTGTCCAGAAGATGGTGCGATCTCCAGAACAACGTATAGAGATCTCTAAACAAATTGAGACATATAGGATGGCAAGTGGCACATTTGGCTTTGAGATGGCTGTCAATGATAGAACGATTAAAATGCCAGGTATTTTTTAGTTTGTAACTTTGTTTCAAATTTCATTGTCTCTTCAAATTCCATTTTTTTCTTATGTTTATTTAAATTTTTATTTGTAATTTTGTTGTAGATGCATGGTGGAAAATGTATGGTGGCAGGGTACCCCTTCTGCAAAAGCTTGCCATTCGCATCCTCAGCCAAGCATATAGCTCCTCAGGATGTGAGCGCAACTGGAGTGTATTTGAAAAAATACACAACAAGAAATGCAACAGGTTAACACTTAAACATTTAAAATATTGCAAATTTCCAAATAAATTTTTGAATTCATTAAACAACATTTTTTTTATAATTATTAATTATTATTTCATGATCTTTGTACAGGTTGGAGTCCCAACGACTTAATGACATGGTCTATGTCTACTACAATCTTCGATTGTGGGTGAGGCAACTTGAGAGGACACCTGATGTGGATGCCATCTCATTGGATGGGATTGACACCACTGCTGCATGGAGGGTTGAGGCTGAGAAGCCTCTCATGGAGTCTGCTGATGATTGGTTAGTGCAGGATGTAGTGGAGGGGGAGGAGCAGGAGCAGGAGGAGGAGCAGGTGGAGGAGGAACAGGGGGAGGAGGTGACACCACCTGCCCGGGCTACCACTGCCACCAGTAGAGGACGTGGTCTACCTCCTATAGCTCCTACTTCTAGTTCTTCAACGTCTAGAGCACATCAGATTCAACTGCCATCTCCACCAGCACGGGCACCAGCGTCTACATCTAGAGGGAAAGGGAAAGCTGTGGCATTTTCTCGCAAGAGGGGCAGAGGAAATCAATAGGATTAGACTTTCATTTTATTGTATATGACATTATGACATGATGAGATACATTATCGTATTTTTTGTTGATATTTTGAGGCTGAGTTGGGACTGAGGAGTCAGGACTTACTATTCAGGACATGATTCAATGTTATGTGTGATTTTAGCCCTAGAAATGATATTATACATCTTATATGTTAGTTTTTTTATCATATTTATGTGTCAATGTATTTATTTTATGTTGTAGATGGTTTAGATTTAAAAAAAATTGAAAAAAAATGAAAAAAATGAATGTTTTTGTACCAAACGATTATTTCCCGATTAGTTCCGATAATTTCCCGATAATTCCGATTTTTTCCGATTTTTTCCTTGCGCCGATATTACCCTGATAACGATTAATGCAACATTGGTTTATATGGTGGTACGGTGGCAGACTGTACAAAGCTGCCACCCGTGGCGCGGTGGTTAGGCGGAATAATGGAGGCGGAGAGGTCGGGGGATCAAATCCCGCCTCTCCCAAAAATACACACAATAGTGTGGCTCGTTAACTTTTGGTGGTGTTGTATTGATTTAGTTTTGGGCACACGTGGGTTGCAGTTAAACCGTTTTATATTTAAACATGGATCGTAGTTTAACCATGGGTGGAGTTAATGCATTGTATTTTAGTACAGTGGTTGGGTGTTGTATTAAATATGCACTATTGGTTTGTTTTGGCGTATGCCATATGGGGCCGCCCAGTGGGGGCCGGCCCATATGGGCCGAGTGGGTTCAATCCCCGTCGACTCCACATTTAACGTGATGGCATATCAATAGTGGGGTGGTTGGGGTGTGGGCCAGGTCCACCAGAGGTAATGTATATTTGGAGTGTTGGTTGGGGGCCGACATGGGTCATGGCCCCTCGGACATATTAATACAAATTTGTTATGTGGGTTGGGACTGACGGGGGTCACGGCCTGTCGGCCCAATTTTTAATAAAAGTTTGTTTGATTGTTGTGGCTTTGGGAGGGCGGGTGGCGGGGGTCATGGCTTGCCACCTCAACATATAATTTTTTTGACTTTTGTTAAATTAATAGACATTAGATATCATTTTGGGATTCAACTGCGTTAAGAAAGTCATTCACGTATGACCATTTCCATGAGAGGTAGTCGTAACTGACTAATTTCTCATGATTTTTTTGAATAGTTCACTTAGCACTCATTGCATCGGGTGATGCTCACAGGGGTGAAGAAGTGGGATTGAAACTAATGAAATGTGGAGAACGAATCACATAGCATCAATCATCACTTCCGGGGCTTGCACCAGGTAACCAGGACTTCCCAGATTGAATTTAAGTTTTTTGAACTTAAATTCAAAAAGAGTCAAGGGATCTCTACTTGAATGGTTCATGAGGCACAATACTTGCTAAGGTTTTGCAAATGGGGTAGCAAGCTAAGTGGGCTTGATTGTGGGGAAAAACCTCCACAGTTAAGCGCGCTTGAGCCAGAGGAGATCTGGGATGGGTGACCTCTTGGGAAGTCCTGGTTACCGGGTGCAAGCCCCGGAAGTGATGATTGATGCTATGTGATTTGTTCTCCACGTTTCGCTAGTTTGAATCCCACTTCTTCACCCCTGTGAGCATCACCCGATGCAATGAGTGCTAAGTGAACTATTCAAAAATCATGAGAAATTAGTTAGTTACGACTACCTCTCATGGAAATGGTCATA
>APFE030856524.1:3544-84755 GCA_000404065.3 Pinus taeda
ATGGTATTGGATGCTCGGCATGTATAAATATGTATTGTAACATTGAAAGGAACATAATGAAAAATCAAGCTGGTAGTCCCGGTTTTGGGATCCAGTGGGAAATCTCTGTGTATATGTGTTTTATGTGTTATGCTCTCGCATTTTTATTTTCATGTGATTTAGAATTAGTATGCAGGTAATTTCTGTACAGGGTTAAAACCTACATCACCCAATTTGCATCTATGTATGTTGTCAATGTAAAGATCTTACCTTTCAGATACCATAGTCCATAGCTTATAGTCCCTTTCAAGTACCTAAATATCCCTTTTGTTGCTAGAAAATGACTTTGTTTGGTTTTTGATTGATATATTTCTACTAATCCGACTGCCAACATTATATCTGGTTGAGAAGTTGTTAGATATAATAAAACTCCTATCACTATAGATCTGTAAAGCTTTTGATCCACATCAAGTGATTCATCATCTGCACATAGCTTACATCTGATAGTCATGGGAGTTGAGACAGGTTTGCAATCTTCCATTTGGAATATTTTCAACATATCACTTAGGTATTTCTCTTGAGAAGTGAATATGCATCGGATTTTGTAGGATTTGGAGCCCTAGGTAGAAGGTAAGTTCTCCAATCATAAACATTTCAAAATCAGTTTTTATCTCTTTAGCAAACCATTCTACTAGATGATATTTGTTGATGCCAAACATAATATCATCCACATACACAACTATAATAAGTAATTCATCTCCATCAGCCTTTATGTACAAATTACTATCAACTCCTCCTCTCTTGAAACCCTATTTTTGAAGGTACTTGTCCAATTTAGAGTACCACGCCCATGGTGCTTGTTTAAGATCATATAGTGCTTTCTTTAGCCTGTAGACATAGTTAGGTTTATATAATAATGAAAAACCTTTAGGTTGTTCCATATAGAATTCTTCCTCAAGATAACCATTTAGGAAGGTAGACTTCACGTCCATTTGATACACCTTGAAATCATTATAGCATGCAAAGGCCAAAAACATCCTGATCGCCTCCAGTCTCATGACTGGTGAAAAAGTCTCTTCATAATCAAGACCTTCTACTTGTGAGCAACCCTTACACACTAGTCTGGATTTGTTTCTAACAACTTGAACCTGTTCATTCATCTTATTTTTGAATATCGATTTTGTGCCAATGATATTCTTTCCGGCAGGTCTTGGTGTTAGTTCCCAAGTCTTGTTCTTCTCAATTTGATCTTACTCCTTGTTCATAGCATCTATCCAAAATTTGTCTTTACTTTCCTCTTCAAATTTCTTTGGCTCTATTTGTGATAACATAGCTATATGAACTTGCTCATATTTTTCTACTAGTTGCCTACTTGGTTGTACTCCTTCCCTTTTAACTCCAATAATTTGATTCTCAAGATGATTTTTTTGAGTGTGTCTTGAGGGTCCTTTTGAATAAGTCTTTGTATCTTCTAGTTCTTCATCTTGTACTTCACTCTCTTTACTGATATGATGATGATGATATGGAGGATTGATAAAACCTGTACTCTTGTTTTTATTGGGAGGCTCTTCGTCAACCTTAACATCTGTATCCCTTACTTTTTGATGAATATCCCAAAAATATTCCTTCATTAGATCAAGCATCAAACTTTCCTTGCGTTTCATCATTATTTTTGATATAACATTTACTTTTGAATACTTTAAATTGCTTTATTGATGTTGGTTTCTTGTGCCACAATTCATAAGGTGTCTTATCATAGTTTGGTGTGAGATGTGCCTTATTGAGAATATGTACCGCCGTATGCACTGCTTCTGCCAAATAGGTTTGAGAAACGTTTTTTTCTTGCATCATGGCTCTAGAAATTTGCTGAACATACCTGTTTTGTCTCTCCATGATTCCATTTTGTTGCGGTGTGTATGCAATAGTATATTGTTGTTTTATCCCGAATTTATTAAATATGTATCCAAACTCATCTGATGTAAATTCACCTCCTTTGTCTGAACTTATGCGCTTTATCTTGCACAATGTTTGATTTTCTGCCAATGCCTTGAATGTTTTAAATTTATCAAATTCTTTTGACTTATTTCTGAGAAATGCCACCCAAGTCAACCTTGAATAGTCATTGATTACCAACATGAAATATTGTTCTCCTCCTGATGCTTCTTTTCTAGAAGGCTCGCACAAATCCATATGAACAAGGGATTACTACTTGATAGTTTATCTTTGACTTTGAATGATGTTTGAGTTTGTTTACCCATTTGACATGAATTGTAGACAATATTTTGAGGCTTCTTTATTGTTGGTAGATCTCTGAATGTTCCCTTCTTACTGAGTTTAATGATGTGATCAAACTTGAGATGCCCCAATCTCCTATGCCATAGCTAGGATTCATCTTGTTTGTTGATGTAGCATTCCTCAACTCTTCTTTCAAGATATATACATTATTCTCAGTTCAAACTCCTCTAGCTAGAATCTTCCCTGTAGATTTGACCTAATTCGCAGTCTTGAGCTCTGAATAGGACATCACAACCTTGGTCACACATTTGCTTTACACTAAACAAGTTATGTTTTAGACCATCTACAAATAGTACATCTTGAGCCTTTCCTCTTCTATTGTTCAGACTGACTATACCTTTTCCTCTAATTCTTCCTGTTTCATCATTACCGAATGTGACATTTCCAGTTTTATTTCCATTCAAGGAAACAAAATTGCTTTTATCTCTTGTCATATGTTTAGAGAAACCATTGTCCACATGTCATTTATTGTTTTTATCTTGATGATACAAAACTAGATCACAATTATCATGTTTCTTTTCTTCTACCTTCTTTCTCCATTGCATGCATCCATTTTTTCTATAAATGTTATGAGATGTTAATTTATTGTATTTAAGCTGTCATTCATAAGAGTTGTGCCCAAAGTTGTGACAATAGAAACATTCAATGATATCAGGGAGAGGATAAAATGCATTTCTGTCTAGATTCATGTTTGTTTTAATGTTTGTGAATCCATTGTTTCTCATCTTAAAATTTCGCAAATTAATGCTTCTGACATAATATCTACAATTTATGGCTTTATGTCCAAAGTTTTTATAGTATTAACAATATTGATAAAACAAATATTTGTACATGGTAGTGGATGTTGTTTGAGAATCTAACAATCTTGACATTTGATAATCTTGTCTCTCAAAGAAGTGTGGTTTCTGATAGATTGTTGTTTGATTGTTCATTTATTTTTCCTTCTGTACTTTATCGACAATATTCCTTTGCAGTTGTTCACTTGATTTTGAAGTGTTACTCAACTTTTTGTTCTCAGATTGATGTAAGTTGTCATCCTCTCACCTAACATATTTTACAAAGGTGATTGTCCTTTTTTCTTCTGCCTTAGATTTACTGGATTCTCCTTCGTAGCCTAACCCAATATTTATGAGTGGAGACCTCTGAGAATTTAATATCACATCCAATTTTTAAGACCCTTTTATATGCTCAATATTCATGTTTAGTTAAATTTGAGCCTTCTCTACCTTTTTCTTTAGACATACCACCTCTTCCTCCAATCTTTCACACTCTTGGTTTTTCTCTTTTATTTGCTTCGTTAAAATTTCTTCCACCTTCTTTGCTTCTTCAAGTTCAACTTTCAACTTAATAATGTCTTCTGAATTTGATTCTTCCTTTACATATTTCAATAGGATCTTTTTCTGCTTTCTATTCTTTATTTTAAGCCTTTCTATTTCATCTAGGGCATTGACTAACTCCCCCCCTGATCCAGACTTAAACAGGAACGCAACAAATTACAGAGAACCATATACGCAGATGCAGCGGAAATAATACTTCATTTCATTAATGGAAAATACTGAAATATGCTTACAACCAGAAATGGAAATAAACCAGCTAGGGCGATGGTAGCTTATCTCTGAGAAGATATGTGTGGCTACATGCCTATGAACTGTGTTACAATGAGGCTTGAAGGCCTATTTATTGTTGAGAAACAATGGAAAAACCCCTTCACATTCCAAAACCTAACCCTGGAAGATGAAACGCCAAATTGTGGGCCCCGTTTTTGGGTAAGTTGGTACATCAACTTCCCGGGGTCACGAATTGGTCGTCTTATCACCGTTTGATGTGCATGATAGCCCGTTGGAAAGATCTCTCCGAGGACTACGACGGAAAAGATGATTTTCAGATAGAAAAATCACTAGCGGTAGATTTCCCAAAAAACGTCGTTTAGTGCCTCAAAACGGCTCTGGAAGTTTAGGACCCGAAAAACTGCTAAAAATAGTAAACTGTGCTATAATTAAGGAAATTGAAAGAAATGAAAGAAGCACTAGAGGGGATCCACGTGGAATTAGCGGGTGGCCACCAATATCCACCTGGATCACCCCCAAGGTCTACCTCACCTTCCTCTTTTTCTTCATATTTCTAGAAATCCTTTTCAAGATCTTCCAAGGCCATCAACATGAATTCACTGGTTCCATATTCACTAGAGGATTCATTGAAACTTTCAGATCCACTGCTATTTTCTTGAGCATATAAATTCTTCCTTTTGAATTGTCTCTCTTTCTGCATTTTGTTAGACTTGTTATTCTCTTTCTCTTTAGGTTGATTTTCCTCTTTCTTATAAGGGAATTTTGATGCATAATGTCACACTCTTCCAAAATTAAAACACTCAAATGGAAATTTTCCTTTATACTTACTTGTGCCTTTCTTCAACTTTCTAACAAAGTTTGTTTCTTCTCCATCAGAACCTAAGCATGACTGCTCGTTTTCTTCTATGGGCTTGTCTTCCTTTAAATCCACCTGTCTACTGGTTGCCTTCCCTTTTGGAATTATCATCTCATATGTTTTCAAAGATCCACGTAGTTGATCTCTGTTCAAAGTCTCAAATTTTGTTGTTTCTTCAATAACTGAAACCTTAGGATTGAATTTAGAAGGTAATGACCTCAAAATTTTCTGAACTATTACACTTTTGTTGATTATTTCTCCTAGACCCAGCATGATATTTACAACTTCATCAACTATTAAAATTAATTTAGATATATATTCACCTTCATTCATTTTTAAGGTCTCAAAGTGCATTCTATAGACTTGTAATTGGGCCATCTTCATCTTTTTATCTCCTTCACGAATATTTTCTAATTTAACTCAGATATCTTTAGTTGTCTCACAATGCATTACGTTGATAAATTCAAACTCACATAAACCACTCAGAAGTGCATTCATAGATTTTGCATTAGTTATAAAATTTAGTTTGGCATCTTTTCCACTAGTTGTTTCCTTTGGTTCTTCATACCCCATCATCACAACAACCTAAACTTCTATTCCTAGACACATTAAATATGACTTCATTCTTACTTTCTAGAAGGCATAGTTTGTACCAGTAAATAGAGGGGCCTTATTTGTTGAGCAACCTTCTTGACTAGCCATTTTACTGACTTAGGACCTCCTTCCAGTTATTAGACTGATATTGAAGGAACCTGGTTCCGATACCATTTGATATTTATGATTGAGAATTACTAGGGGGGGTGAGTCAGTAATTCAAAATTCTTTTTTTTTTTCCTCAACTTAATCTTCTTCTTGTGAAATTAATGGTTTATGTTTGTGCTCAATTATTATTGAATTCCTTTTGCATGTGTCAAGGAGAGAAATTTGGAGATTTATTTATCAAGTATTCAAAACATTCACACAACACAAGAATAAACACATGAAGACACCAGATATAAGTGGAAACATCGAAAGGAGAAAACCACGAATTTTAGGTTGAAATTGATGTGAAGGCAAGCTGCTACTCCTTATTAAATAAGGTTTTTGTAGGCTTCAACCTACAAGAGGCTCATACCTCGAAGGAAGCTCCAATTCCCACAAGTTTTCTGCAAGCTACTACCCATAGAAGGCTCCTACCTCAACAAGCTACAACCTGTTCCTTTTCAAGCTACAACATAGAAAGGTATAGAAAATCTCAATCACAACATCATGTCACAAATGTTGGTTACCTCGTTTACAGTTCCGTTATCAAGTCTACCGCTGAACTTCTTTTCCTTTTCACTTTGTATCTCTTCCCTTACTGCTCATCCACTTTCTTATGCAGATTATTTTTCTTCAAAAAGATCCTTTTACCATTCCACATTGTATATTTTATAAGCAATCCATCTTGGCTATTTGTATTCTTTGCAAGAATATGAAATGAAGCTTTGTCTCTTGGACTTTCAAAAACTGCTCACAGGCTTGTCTCTTCACTTTCAATTTTGAAAAAATAATTTGTAATATTAAATATAGCTGAATTAAAACAACTCAGTTTGTAATGATTACAAGAGACAAATCTGATTTTCTTTTATTGTCTACATTTTCTATTAAGTAAAAATCATGTATATATATTTCTGCTTTTGTAATGTCCCATTTTAATAGTGTTCAACCTTCACATTCAACCTTTGCACTTCACGTTTAATTTTCAGCCTTTGCACTTCACATCACTTTCAACCTTCTTCAATTCAAACCATCTATCATTCAACATAAATAAACCTTTGAGCAACATTCTCACTCATCATATGCATACAACAACATAAGCCAACATCATCAACTCATCAGCTTCCCAAGCTCAACATTTTGATTCACATAGTTGCTCCTTTTCCATCAACGAGAACAATGGCAAAAATATATTCCTGAAGTTGGTTAAGTTCAACATTATCTTACAACTTGGGGAGTTTTTGTCAAGAATCCTCCTGCAAGAGGGTTGTTTGGCCATTTTTGGTTTCCTAATAAAAATGGTTTTGTATTAAATGATGATTCTACTAGGAATGATTCTAGATGTGTGAGCCTATGATTTATCCATCCATTTGGATGATGCTTCTTTCGTTAATGTCAGGTGCATAATGTATTCTATAAAGCTTTCCCTAAAGTTCTTTTGGGATTTTCAATCCATCGCCACCAATTTTTTGTGCCCAAAACTTTTCTTAGGAGCTTAGGGACCTCTGAGGATAGCCCTCCCTTCCACTTGGGATAAAAAAAAATTTCTCCCAAGTCATGAGCACCTTTTATTTATTTATTTATTTAACGTTGGCCCATAAGAAGGATCTCTAAAGGTTGATGACTTTTTTGATTATAACTTTTGGTCTTGCTAGAGCCAAGAAGGGATAGATAGGAATTGGTTTAAGGACTAACTTTAGGAGAGTGAAACAACCTATGATGTTAAGAGAACAAAAAATCTAATTGTGTAACTTTTTCTTCATTTTTGAAAGGAGTTCTTCTCAAGAGGCATGTCAATTAGCATTGCCCATGAGAGGGGTTCATAAATATGTGGAAAAAAGTGATGTCTGTTGAAAATCAAAGATTCTAGAGACATGAACCTAACTTTATAAGAGGAGTGTTTAAGAAAATATATGATATTTTTTGTGATATATGTTGGTACCAAAAGCAACTTTATAAGGTCCATCTCTCCCTTGTCACTCACTCTATCTCTCCACCACTATCACTCTATGTCTTTGTTCTTCCCTACACATACATCTAGAGTTAATATATATAGTCATTATATTAAAATATATACATAATAACAATTTAATATTATATAAATTAATATTGTATAATCCAGAAGTATAAATCTAATAATATTAATATTATAATGTCTCCCTTCTTCCTCCAATATATTTAGAGTTAATGATATATATCATGATATAATATAATTACAACTTTAATATTAAATTAAATTTAATATGATTAATCCAAAATTATCAATCTAAATAATATTAAAGATATTAACATAAATTATAATTAATAATGAAATCTAATATAATATTAATATAATAATAATTAATATTATAGATTTGATACTTTGAATTAATACAATAAAATTTAATATTAATATGATTTAATGATGTTTTTACATGGCATGATACCAAATTATAAAAAAATACATCAAATTATATTTCAATATTACAACTTTGTCATGAATATGTCTTTAAATATTTTAAAATAACCAGCATTGGTTTGTTCTTTTCAATATTCATTTTACAAATATATAATTAAAATAAATATTAAAGATTTGGAAATTCCATTTTTGTGTTGAATTATATTGTAGTTTAATATTTTATTTTTATCTATATGGTTATTTTCAATTTTGTTTTGGGCCAACATTAATTATTTTTATTTTTATTGTTATTTTGTTAAAGACGTGACATACTTACACATCACCCTCATACTAGGTTGTAGAATGTGTCTCTCTGCACAAAGACCATCAATGGACAAGAAGCACTTTGGGATAGGTCTAGGTGCACTTTGGATAGGTCTAGGTGCACTTTGGGATACCAAGGAGCATTGTTTTAGACAGAGACATGAGATTTCTAAGTGAAGTTTAGACTACATTATGGGAGGATATGGATATGAAGTTGAAGGGGTCTACAACATTCTATCCACAAATATATGGGTAAACATAAGTAGTCAACAAGAATTTGGTGTAGTTTTTGAGGGGTTACATTCAGAAGCATTCAAAGAATTGGGATATATATATATACTATAGTCTACAAATCATATATATAACTATATATATATATAATATAAATATAATATATATATAAATCTGATATATAAAATTAATATACTATATGTATATGTATATATATTATACAGAAATATATATAATATATATATATAATATATATATATAATAATATTATATATTATATATTAATATATAACATACATAAACATCATATATACTATATATAGAATATAATATAATATATATATATTAATATATAAAATATAATATATATAACACTCTTATAACAGAGCAATCCACACTTTTACTAGCAAGTCCCCATTTGAAACTTGTTTTGGATATTTTCTACCTTCAGCTTTGGATATTGCATATGGGCACAAGGAGGAGTGAGTAAGGATATTAGAGGGGATGCCTTAAGGGTGGAAAGAATCATTGAGAAGATTAGGAAAATCCATCTACAAGTACATGAGAAGCTCCAAAAGTCATAGGAAAAGTACAAGGCCATGCATGATCAACATGGAATAGAGAAGTCATTCAGGGTGGGGGCCAAAGTGTGGTTGTAGTAGAAGAAGGAGAGGCTATAAGGTCCTAGTAAGAAAATAAAGGCTCTGCAATATGGTCCTTTTGATATAGCGGAGAAGGTGGGATATAACCTCTATAGACTTAGTCTACCCCTATACCTGAACATTTACTCAGTAGTGAATATGGAGAATACGAAAATCCATGAGCTTTCCCTGCTAGATTAGGATGGTTAGCAGGTGCTGACTTCTATAAATGATTTAGTGCCTTATGCTCAGGTAGAGTTGATAGAGGATACAATTTTTCAAAGGAGGACCAAAACTATAAGACAAAGGAAACATGACCTTTGGTGGATTGGATTGAAAGGATAACCTCCAAACAAGGCTAAATGGTACTCCATGGAGAAGGTAGAGGAAATATTTCCTCAACTCACTCAGTAAAAGATTTTGGGGACCAAAATCCTCTGAAAATGGGGAGGTATGATCCATATTGGAACAATATGCTATTTCTAATCCATCTTGATGCTTTTATAGTGGAAAATTTGGAGGAATCAACTTGCAAGGTAATTTTTACTAGTGATCCTAGTTTGGAAAATTTTAGGCGAAAAAATTTATAAGCTTTTTTGTTCCTCTTCCCAAAGGACATAAGTTGGTCCATTTCAAGTGGGTTTAGAAAACCAAATATGCTATTGATGACTCTATTGACAAACATAAGACACCTCTTGTGGTTAAGGGATTTTCATAGGTTAAAGGGATTGGTTACTCCAAAAACTTCCCCCCTATTTCCAATATGGATTCTATACATCTTGTGCTTTCTCTAACTACCTACCAAGGTTGGTTAGTTTACTAGATGGATATAAATAACACTTTTTTCATATAGATCTACATGAGGAGATTTACATGGAGAAACCTCCTAGTTTTGTGTAGGATACTTCACTTGTTTGTAGACTTTGACATTCCTTGTATGGTCTCAACAATATCCTAGAGCTTGGTCTGAGAAGATGGATAGTTTTATGCTTACTTTAGGGTTCAATCATTCTCATTCTAATCCTACAGTTTACACTCAGAGACAAAGCTATAATTTATTGATTCTAGTTTTTTACATGGATGATCTCATCCTCATAGGGAATTCCTCATTTATGATTCAAAGTGTTAAGGAAGCCATGATGGAACAATTTTCTATTACTGACCTTGGCTTGCTACGTCACTTTTTTCAATTGCAGGTTCACCAATCTTCATAAGGGATCACCACCTTTTAGCAAAAACATGCCCTTGATTTACTTCATCACTTTGGCATGGATAATTGTAAGTTTGTGCCTATTCCTTTTCAGTCACGTGTTACTCTTACCATGAGTTACACCTCACCACAGGTGGATCCTTCCTTGCATCAACAACTGGGTTGGAGTCTGTTAGTGTCAGTGTTTGCAGCCTTCCTCTAGTGATCAAATATGCTCTTACAAAGTGGTCTCAGAGTGTCAAGGTCAAATTTTGTCATTTCAGTGAGTCTTCAAGCAAAATTTGGTCACAGGCATTAGGTCTGGGTTTGATTTCACCTCCTTCAAAATTGTCTAAATGTCGGTCTATGTCACTATTCAGCTGAAGTCTATCATCATTACAAAGGTTGTTATCATCATGCCAGGTTCCATTGGGTCATTTTACATCTGTTCATGCCTCAGTTGTGCCTAGGTAAGGTTCATTTCCTCTCCCTAGGGTTTTGAAGGCAATTTCTCTTGGATGGCCAAATCATCAGCAAAACTTGTATCCAGATGTTCATACACCTTCCCCTATCCTTCATGTACCTTATAAAACACTTCCCATCACTGAGATCCCCCAAATTCTTCATTTTCGCTCAAACCCTAGTTTCTTGCCACAACTTGGAAATTTTCTAGGCTAGGCCAGTGTTTTGCCCTTTTCGACCCCTTACCCTCACTCAATCTCTAAGGTTCCACTTTCCCCTGCTTCCTAACATCCCTCCCTACTTCCCAAAATTTCCCCAAGAATTTATAAGCCCCTTATCCCCTTCATTTCGCTTCATTTCGACAAAATTCCTTGTTTCACACATTGGAATAAGTTTCACTCAAAAGATGTTTCAGAGCAATCAAAGATGCATTTTGGAACACTGAGAGAGGTTTTTTTCCAAAAAATTCCAAAGAAGAAAAACCTCCATCACTTTTTACACAGGCGTCATGGTTTTAGAGAAATGTCAAAAATACAATCGCCTCGGGAGAATTGATGCACCTCTGAAGTGACCTTGGGAAAATCAAGGTTTCTCCTAGCTTGGTTAGCCAAATGAATTTCTTGATGGGTCAAATGATAATTAGACACAAATATATTTCCAATGAGTTATCATGAGCTCAATTTGGAGTTGAGGAAGGCATTCAAATGTTGACTACAACAGCACTCTGCCTTGAGGTAGCCTCATTTGGCACATTTTGACCAGTCTTAGGAGATTTGATTTTTGACAAGGCAAATGAAATCCAAGTTGAAAAATTCTAGTAGGGTGGGAAAGTAGACTCAAATACCTTTCCAATGAGCTATCCTGCACCCAATTCCAACACAACGAAAGCCTCCAAAATCCTCCTGCAAAATTCCTTATGTGGCGTGCGACACATCAGGCTGGGCGCGCGACGCATCAGGCACCAAAGCACAGTGCAAAATTGCACACGTGCGGCGCATCAGAGGCGCGCTGCGTGTTGGGCGAGGCGCGCGGCGCACTGGGGTTTAAGCCCAAAATTGGTTCGGAAAAACACCAAATCGCCTTCTCTCCTCACAAATTTGCCAGGTAGGCTTGCTATCTTGCTATTGCAGCAAATTTTATGATAAGAGATGGTGGTTTATGGGTGATAGTGGTTGCAACGAAAAGTCTCAAAACCTACTTCTAAAGACCCTCAACACAATTTCTGCCAGGGTTTAAAACTCACTGTTTTGCCGCCAATATTTTGTCTCCCTCCCATTGTTCCCTTATCTTCAACCTAAATCCATTACTCCCTTCTCCTACATACTCTATCCCAAATCCTCTAACCTCACACCGCAAAACCCATACAACTAATCCCAAACCCTAAACCCTATTCCCATACATCAAATCCCTCAAACTCTCTCTCATATTTCCCTATTAAATTTCTCCCAATAATTCACATTCCTCCATATTGTTTCCCCTTCCTAACAACCCCTAACAGTCCCTGTTGCATTTGTTTTTCCCTTGGTGGCAGAAATTTGAATTCAATCACACTACAAAAGAGCAGTCCAACACCATTCTTTCACCAAAAACAATTATGTCATCCGGTCATTCATCCGATTATAAAGTGGAAACCAAAAGTGACTCACCCTTGGAAGGACATGCACTCATGAGGCTTCATAGAGGTGGCAGACATATCATTACTTGTCCCGGAACTTGGTGTACAAAGCGAGAATCGGGAGTTTGAAAGCAAAGGTAAAGAGAGCTTCAAGGAGGCGAAAAGTGGATGAAGGACTCTAAATATTGGCTGAGGCATCCTTGGCTCATCATTGCCCTTGATGAATAACCTTCAGTCCAAATTTCAAGAAATTTGGAGAAATTTTTTATTTTTGAAATTTTTGGCTTGCAAAACAGGTTTTTTGGCTCAACGCTAGCGCACCGCGCGCGACCCATAAGATTGGGAGGTCCAAATCACAAATGGCTTGTAGTTTTGGATTTTTCATGATGAATTATACATGCTCAGCCATTTCCAAAGCATTTCATCAAGTTCTGGGTGACCAAAAGGCTCAAAAACATCATGAAAATCACCTTTCTGCCACTTTTTGCACCAGGAGGAAGTACTTCCGGGAGAATGCACTTTTGGAGGGTCAAATGGATACCAAATTGGAAAATTCTACTTCGGTTAGAAAGTAGACATCTAAGGCTTTCCAACAATCCAACCTAAGCTCAATTTGGATGCTGGGAAGTGCCCCAAAAACAGGTAGAAAGGAGCGCAGCACACAGGGCTCAGGCGCGCGGCGCACATGATTTTTTGGCACAGTTTTCATCCTCAGCTCAGAATTTCGGCCAATTATGACTAGCTTCACCTCTTGATGTGATTTTTGACCCAACTTGATGTAATTTGATGTGTATTATGTAATTTTGGCACATTTTTACTTGTTCTAGAGGATTCATTCACTAAAAGCTGAAAATTAAATGAATGAATTAGTTTCCTAGCATATAGGGGTAAGTTGTTTGACTACCTAGATTTCAGTTCCTTGTTTAGAATTAGTTCAAACAGCTCCTAGAATGATGAGCTCGACCCCTAAAGGCAAGGAAAGGAGTTAGGATGGTCTATATGATGTAATTTCTCAATCATTTTCAGAGGTTGGAGAGGTTGGACTCTTGGGAATAGCTTGACACTTGGGATTGCTTTAGCATACTATTGTACATACTTTCTCTGCATTTTTGGCTAAGGAAAGACCAGGGTTTTGCAGCACTGTTTGGGATCCATGTGGCTTTATGTTTTTATGGTGTGCTTCTTTTAGTAATTGTAAGTTGTTATGTGTATCATTTTCCTTCTTTCATCTTCTGCAATTGAACAAATGAAGTGTTAAGGTAGAATCCATCGATGGTTATGCTCTGCTTTTAAGTTTGTTTAAATTTCCATGTTTTCTTCAGTTTAAGGAGAATCCTTGAGACTTACTTGCTCTCCTTAGCTCCTCACCAGTCTGATCTATCCATCTCACTTGCTTTAAGGCATCAAAACAATCGCCTATCTTGCCCCAAGTAGACCTCTGCAAAAGCTATGCCTCATCCCTGCACCCAAAATTGCCTTTCCCTTGAATTCAACAAAATCTCAAAAACTCAATTTCACAGTCTTTGTACTTCATACCTAGCCTAAAATTAGTCATCAATTCAGTCATCTCGACCTCGTTGATTATATTTTGCCGAGATTGACCCAAAGAGAGCCCTCTCCCGTCCTCGTAGGGCTAGCTATGAGGCTAAGCGTGGTTTGATGTGGCCTTGAGTCTTACCTTATTTCAGCCTAAGGTAGATTTAAGCGCTAACAGAGTCTTATTTGTCTCACACTTGAACTGACATTGCTTATGTAATATGGTTGGTTTCTCGATTCTCCTAGTGATCTAGGTGGATACTGGTGGCCACCTGCCTATTCCACCTAGACCTCCATTTGGTTTCATCTGTTTCCTTGTTTACTGCAACACTTACTGTTTTTAGTAGTTTTTGGTTCCTGAACTTCCAAAGCAGTTTTGACCCCCTAAACGACATTTCTTTGAGGTCCGTAGCAGGCCCATAGCCATACGAAGGAGCTTCTCATAAACCCTATATTACTCAGAGAGAAATTTCCAATAAGGTATCGTACATGCCAAACAAAGATAATATGACCAAGTTACGACCCCAGGAACTTGGCTTCCTTACTAACCCCAAAGGGGCCCACAAACTCTTGTCATTCCATCTCCTAGGGTTAGGGTTTTGGTTGTTTAGGGTTTTCCTTTGTTGTTCAATAATAAATAGGCCCTTGAGCCTCATTGTAACATAATTCAAAGACATGTAGCTGCCACATTTCTTCTAAGAGGTAAGCTACCATCGCCCGAGTTGTTTATTTCCATTTCTATTTGTAGGCATATTTCAGTATTTGATATTAGTGAAATGAAGTGTTATTTCTGTTGCATCTCTATATTTATGGTTATATCTAAGATTTGTTGCATTCTTGTTTAAGTTCAGATTAGCGGTATCAAAGCGATCTACTCTTCATTTTTTTTTTTTGCATGTCCCCAACGAGGTCGGGATATAAGGAGTTAGGGATCGAATTGGTTGAACCTTTGCAATACCAGCCTCACAAATCTTGACAACCTCCCATGGTATAAGAGAATAAAGAAGAGGGGCAAGGAGATCCTTTCAAAATATTGCTCAAAGAAGCCCTCGAGTGACAGAGGAACGCAATGATGGACAACTTTGCCCAGATCCTTCAGCGGCTACCCAAAGGTGACACTTCTTCTTCCAGCAACCACTCTGGAAGTGCCACACCCTTTAAGGTACAATTTAACTTTGACATCCCCATATTTGAAGGTTAGAAAGATGTGGATGCTACAAATAAATGGTTAAAGATGCTAGAATGATATTTTATGTTCATGATTTTTCTAGCCGGGAAAATATTACTTTTTCACTTCTCAAATCCGTCCCCCACGTCAAGGACTAGTGGTAAACCTACTATGAGAAGAAGGAAGAAAGTACACCCTCACTAATTTCAGTTGCACCCACTTGGGATTCATTCCGGGATGCCATCAAGGAGTAGTACTACCCTGTCAGGAGCTAGGAGGATAAATACATAAAATGGACCATGCTGCAGTAGGGAAGGGACCAAGATGTGCCAAAGTTTACCAATGTTTTACATACCCTTTGCATGGAGTTGGGTATCAAGGATTCTGAGCGAAATTTGGTACTCAATTATCGTGACTGTCTACACAGATACATCAAGGATGAGATGGAGTTCCTAGACATCTCATCACTCGGCACGACGTACCAATACACTGTCAAGATTGAGCAGAAGTTTAAACAGAAGAAGCGAGACTTTGGATTTGCGAATCCGAAGTAAGGTAAAGGCACCGCTAAATTGCATAGAAAAGGACAAAGAAAAGGTGGGGCGACCCATGAAAACCTAATGAAGCTGCAAGAAAATAACAACACCCTGAAGACAAAGAAGGACACAGGAAAATGGTGTGAGTTCCATAAGAGCTCCACTCACAACACAAGTGAGTGTCGGGAAAAGCAGTCACTGGTGGTCGAGCTGAAGGCTTCCAAAGTAGACGCATGTTCCGACTCTGAGTCAAAATCCGACAAGGGGAATGATAAAGGGAAGCATATCATTGATGCGGAGCTGAGTGTCACTGTAGCAACCAGCAATATCTAGAAGAATGAGCCTGAAAATATAGAGGAGGGGGAACACCTCTTCCACTCACAGATGTGGGTGAATGATTATCCATTGCAGTTCATTGTCGACAGTGGGAGCCAAAAGAACCTCATTTCAGTAGAGGTCATGAAGCGGCTGGGTCTAAGACTACAACACATCCATAGCCATACACCATTGGGTGGCTTCACCAGTGACGAGATCTCCGTGTCAACTAGTAGTGTCACCTTCCATACAACATCAAGCCTTTCATGGATGAGGTACTGTGTGATGTTGGTCCTCTTGAAGTTTGTGATGCATTATTAGGACAACCATACTAGTGGAAGCGACATGCTATATATGAGTCTAGACCTCACTCTGTGATTATTACTTTAGGAAATAAGTTGTACAGGATACTAGAGGTAGCCCCGCCTACTGCCATCTCTTTGATCTCTGCAAAGCAATGTAGTAAGATCATTTCACAGACCAGGAAATTTGTTTTCCTTATGATTCGCCCTCAAGGAAAGAATAAGATTGTGGCCACGACTTCAAAACAAGGCTTCTCCACACAACAACAACATATGGACAAGGTCGTGGAGGAGTATAGGGAAATTTTCGCCTCACCTATGGGGTTACCTCTGCACTGTCAGGTCAAGCACTCCATCGATATGAGCTCGGGTGCGCTGCTACCCAACGGACTGATCTATCGACACTCTATTATGGAGAACGATGAGATCAAGAGGTAAATTTAGGAGTTGTTGTAGAAAGGGCACATCGGGCCAAGATCATCACCCTGTGGGAGCCCAATTGTATTGGTACAAAAGAAGGATGGGACCTGAAGACTCATTATTGACTATCAACACTTAACAAGATCATTGTTCGGAATAGGTACCCAATCCCATAGATTGATGAACTTATGGACCAGCTCAAGAGGGCCAAATATTTCAGCAAGGTTGACTTGAAGTCTGATTATCACCAGGTGCCCATCAAACCCTCCGATGTGTGGAAGATTGCCTTCAAATCCAAGGAGGACCTTTTCAAATGGTTGGTCATGCCTTTCAGGTTGATGAATGCCCCCACAACCTTCATGAGGTTGATGGACGACATCTTGTAGCCCTTCACCAATGCATTCATGGTGGTGTATTTAGATGACATCTTGATCTTCAGCCAGAGTTGGGAAGAGCACCTCCACCATATTCGACAAGCCCTCCAAACCTTGCAACAACACAAGTTGTGTGCCAATATGGAGAAATGCACTTTTGGCATGACCCAGGTTCAATATTTGGGGTGCATCATTTATGAGCAGGGTGTGCATGTGGACCCAGCCAAGATACAAGTCATTCGAGAATTGTCAACCCCAACCATTCTAATAGAGCTCCACAGATTTCTGGGCCTTGCCAATTTCTACAATAGGTTCATGTTGGGGTTCTCTCATATCACTTGGTCTTTAAGTCATGTCACCAAGGGCAGAGAAAAATAAAAGTTCTTTTGGTCCAAGATCCTGTTGACACAACAAATTTTCGCTATGCCAACAAAGGGGAACCAACCCAATGGCAGACCCCGATTAGATTTTCTTTCATTTGGAATGGCTAGTTCAAACGGGTTTCAAAGGATCCTGTAAACTGTTATAGGTGTTGAAAGATTGCTCCCCGGAGGAAGATTTCCATTAAATCAACAAAAGAAACAACTAACCTATATGCATCAAGTCCTATCTATATTGATTCTACCTACTTATGCTAGTCTTAACTATTCTAATCTATCCTGCAGGAGCATAATAAAAGAGATTGAACATCATATATAGATTCCAAGTCCAAATGAATCAATTACTGAATTCACCGATGCACAAGGCTGTATTTAAGCTTAATTTCAATCTAATTATTCATACAAGAATACACATCCCTGTTTCTACAAATAAAACTTGCAACTGAAGTTTAATATAGCTTCGAATCGAAGATCGCTCATGAGTTCACCATGATAACGAATTATATTCAAATAACTAAGACTAGTCATAAGCTCTTTGTTATCACTGTGCACAAAAACAAAACATATATATCCTCATGCTAGTCACAACACCCTAATTCCAAACATAAAAGAAAAAGGGAAATGAATCTAAAAAAAGGCTTCTTCTTGACCGACACAATCTGCTTTATTAGCATAATAAAATCGACCCCTCTTCCACCAAAAAAAAGTCCTTCACCCATATCCAGAGGTAATACATATGCCGCAGGACAACTGACCCTCTGTCTCCCCTGACTTTCCACCTTCCTATTCTTTTCAATATATAGATTAAAACATACAAACATAGAATTGTCAATGAAACCGTTGACACGTCGAGACCACATTTGTTGGAGCGTTTTATTTCCTGGAGGAAATGAATGGATGTTGATAGAAAGAAGAATGACTGCAAACCATCTCTTCACACCTGTATCGAATGAATATTATTCCCTATTATTTCTTGAAGGCAAATGAAGAAATTACGCTCATCATTGAACATCTGGCATGATTTAAGGTGTATCTGGAGCTAACAACAGCGTGATGGATCTGCGTTGTCAAGAGTACCTCCACTTAACATAGAGTGTGCCTCCATTATGCACTGTGGCAGTTCCACATCCCTTTCTTGTGGAGTATGTCTTTGCAATATCAACATTGGTGGTGCAGAGGTGTCATCTAGAGTCCCTAGAGCAACATAAGAACTCTTATACCAACATCTGTTATGCTTCTTGTCTTCTCGGAATTTTAGGACATCCTACCCCATTCTATCCCAAAGCCATGACACATGGCAATGAAAATCTAGCTGGTAGAGGTATCATGTGGACTAGGCATGTTATTCCTATAATGATCTTTCAAAGGCTGTGTTACTTTCTCGAATTTTATTACCACCTCACGATCCCTTTGCATCTTTCGTTGCAGCCCTTCATGATGCTTATGCATCACCTCGCCGACCTTGCTTTTATTCTCTTGGTCCTTGCCTACTTGAATGATCAACATTAGCTATGATTATGAGAGATATGACAGAAACGCCTAAAACAAACCTTACCTTCATAAAAACTTTCATAAAGAGACAAACTCTGCAACTTGGGGTTATATGAGTCCTTCCGGCTCTAAATCTCAAGAGGGCACGATGATTTTTTGGGGAATGATGATTAAAAATGTATTGCAACCATAATTAATAAACAATTGAACTGTTCAGCTTTGAGGATGTAATTCCATCTGACAACTACGATTATCATTCGAAGAGACGAAAGATCAAACTTCTCAAGGCACCCATTCAAATTTGCCCCCAGAGTAGGTTTTAATAGGGTGGTGGTTTTGGCCACAACAAACTCTAAAAGTGTTGTTCCCTAGAGGGAACAACGAAAACTTAAAAAAAAAAAGACTCAAAAAAGTGTTGTTCCCTTGAGGGAACAGTAGTTGTTCCCTGGAGGGAACAACAGCTATTTCCTGGAGGGAACAACAGCTATTTCCTGGAGGGAACAACACAAAACACTCCAAAAAGGTGTTGTTGCCTGGAGGGAACAACAAAAACACTTGAAGAAATGTTGTTCCCTTTACGGAACAACAATAGTTACTCTGTAAAACAAATCTAATGGTTTTCAAAGTTATATCATCAATAGGAATAGGTTTTGAAAACAACAAGAATTGATAGGGTGGTGGTTGTGATCACAACAAAATGGCGAACCGCTGGGCGAACCAATTATCTTTGTTATCAAATAAAATTTGATTCATAGAACATCAGGGTGTTAAGATAAACTTGAAATGCAAACTGTATAGATGGACAGGCATGGGTTCCACTTTAGCATTAATCGCTTTAGGTGGGATAAAGACGAATAACTTCTACTTACTGATTGGGTTTTGACAGGCATTCTCCAATGGTCGTATTATGGGATTTATTGACCCTCCTTTACCTGTTTTCCACTTTCAAAATCCTTCCGGGGCCATTACTGGTTTGTCAATACCTATTTAGGTGTGTACCTCAGCTCTTTATCGCACATCAAGCTTGACGAATATATGTATATATGTTTATCCACACTTTATGTAAGAATTTTTAGTGCTATACTTTCATGTGATCGAATGGGGCACAATCATGGATCATGCCATATTTTTAAACCGCTTACACAAGGTTGGGATTGTTGTGTCAACCGGTACTCTGAGTCCAACAACAATCCCTACTCCAACCAGCTTCCCAAACAACCTGTCCTTCCAGATTAGTACAAGAACTCGACATTTCATTTTCTTTTAAATGAGTCCTTCCAGTTTCAGGCGCAAGGACTAGAGCACAATTCAATTTTCCACAGGATATACGATAATGATCTTAGCCCATGAAAGGATGTTTACTTGTAGATGACATATATTGGAAATTTAGTGTGGTGGATGGAACCAATGGAGAATGACTGTGAATCTCATAGGCAAGTATAGGCTAGGTATAGGTGGGATTTTTTTTAAAAGCAGTGTTCTGCCATGCCATTCCAACTGTGGTTACACATTTTTTTCATTTTATAAAGATGTCCCTAAATGCTTCAGGTATCCAGATTATCAACAGAGCCTACCTACTTCCCAACAGATGCTAATGAGTGGCTTCGATTTGAATTTTACCACTGATTTTCTAGTTCTCATGGGCTCATCGAAGGTTCGTTCAACTTGCAAGGTAATAATGAATTTAGGATTTGTAGACTCATCAACAGGTTAATGAGGGAAGAAAAAGATGAACGTAGTGAATGAGGGTGATGGGAAGAGAGTTATAAAAGGTGAAAACGAGACTGAAATACTGAAATCAATTGGATGAAAAGGACTGGAATTCAAAACAGAAGGAAGATAAACTTTGCGGCAAAAAAAAAAAAGTATAACTAAGCTATCAACAAAACAAAGTGAATCCTAACCAAGTGTTGGAATTTCGTGTGCTTACCTTTTGGCTCACTCAACTTGTCCCATTTCAGGACAAGCTCTTTGACTTGGTAACCTTTATCTCCTGCTAGATGGCGATCAAACCATCTCTTCACAATCATTTGGCTATTCTTGAACTTGTTTCTAGCATTATCTCTCAATTCCTCCAACCTCACCAATTGGTTGATCCTCTTTTGAAGTAAGGCTGAAAGGGTCCCTCTCGAGGCTTGGGAGAGTTGTAAAGAGGGAAGGGTAACGTTGGGAGGCAAGATGGCTTCTTGTTCATAGACGAGGAAGTATGGGGAGTTTCCTAATGCTACTTTTGGGGTGACCCTAATGGCCCATAGGGCATTTGTTAGAGTGTCGTGCCAATTCCTCTGGTTGTCGGTGACATATTTACGAATTATGCAGATGAGGTTTTTATTTGAGGACTCTGTAACTCCATTTCCCTGGGGGTAATAGTTTGATGCATATCTTATGCAAATTGATTTATCGATAGAAAATTCAGTCAATTTTAGTGATGATAAATAAGAAGCATTATCAAATATGAGAGTGTCAAGGATGCCAAACCTGTTGATAATAAATTTCTCAATAAAAGATATTACCTCGTCTTCGTTAACCTTCCGAAGCGAGATGGCTTCGGTCCATCTGGTGAAGTAGTCGGTTGCTGTGAGTATATACTTATGCTATTGTGAAGAGTTCAGAGTGATCTCACCTATGACATCTAGGCCCCATTGGTGGAATGGGTGATAAATCATAATGGGTCTGAGGGGAACGAGTGGCTTTCTTTCTCACCCTACGGCAATTTGACACACCTTGCACTTCTGAGCATAGGCACGCAAGTATCTGAACACTATAGGCCAATAATACCCAGCTCTTAATATTTTGTGAGCAGTGGTCTCTCCACCATAGTGACCACCTGCTGGGTTGTCATGCATTTCTTTCAAGACATGATCAACGTCATCCTTTTCCAAACAACTCAGCCAAACTCCGTCATAATTTTCCTATATAATGTGTCATTGGCCAAGTGATACTGATTATATTGGAATTTGAGTGCTCTTCTTCGTGATGTGTCCATGTGCTCAGGACATGACCCCCCATGTTAGATAAAAGCGTATGTCGTAATACCACGAATTAGAGTCCAATGGGACTTCCAATATTTCACGCTCATATATTAACATTTCGTTGTCCCATCCGGGCTCTTCCCTGAATGCTACTTGAGCATTCTGCGTGCATTGAGTTTCTGGTTCCTCTGACATCCCTTATGTACCTGCCATGGCTTCTGCTGCAAGCTTACATAACCCCTACCCCTGAACTATGTTTGCTGGTTTAATCTCAAAGTCGTATTCCTGAAGAACCGTTATTCAGTTCCGTCTCCATTCTCCCATCTTCCTTGGCACGAAGAGGTCCTTACAGTAAGGTGGAGAATGATCACCTTGGTCTTGGCCTTTAGTAAATAAGGGCATAAATGTTTCATGACTTTAAAAACTGCAAAATATTGTTTCTCCACATCAGGGTAATTCAGTTCTTCCCCTTGAAGATTAGAACTCATATATGAAATGGGGACTTCGTTTCCATTATCATTTTTTTGGGTGAGGATTGCGACATATGAAACATCAAAAGTGGAAGTGTATAGGAGGAATTCCTTGTCAAAATTGGGGCTAACCAATGCAGGAGCTTCTGCGATGGCCTCCCTAATTCACTATAACAATCTCTTAGCTTCATCGCTCCACCTATACATGGTGTCTTTCTTCATCATTAGTTGAATGGGACACACTATTTCTGTGAAGCTTGAACGAATTTCCTAACGAAATTAATCTTCCTGAAAAAAGATTGCATTTCCATTTTATTTGCAGGAGGTTGTATTCTCATGATGGTCTCTATTCTTTCAGGATCGACAATAATTCCTTCCTTGGAGAGGATATGACCCAGTAGCTTCCCTTCTGTAATTGTGAAAACACTCTTCTTGGCATTCAACGATATTCCGTACCTTCGACATCTTTCAAAAATTTGTTTCAGGTGATAAATATGATCCCTTTTGCGATAAGAATACACAATAATGTCGTCCATGTAAACCACTACTGATATGTTAATCAATCCTCGGAAAGCTATATCCATAGCTCTTTGAAATGTGGCACCTGCATTAATAAGTCCAAATGACATTTTAGAATATGCGTAGGTGCCCCATTTAGTGTTGAAGGTTATCTTAAGCTGATCTCCATTTGACACTAGCACTTGATTATATCCTGAAAGCCCATCCAATAGGGACAACATTTCATACCCAAAACGCATTGAAGAATGTGTTCCATAGATGGGACAGGGTAGTTATCCTTCTGCAATGCTCTATTCAGGGTTCTGAATTGATACATAATCTGATGTCTCCATTTTTTTTTCTTACTGGCACGAGATTGGCTACCCAGCGGGTGTGCTTGACTGGAAAAATGATTTTAGCGCCCAACATTTTGTTTAATTCTTTCTTCACCAACGGTTCCAGGCTTGGACGCATATTACGAAGCTTTTGTTGGTAGGGCTTAATATCTTTTTCCAAAGGAATTACATGCTGCATGATGCTGGTATTGAAGGTTTTTAAGTCACCATATGTCCATGCAAAGACGTATTTGTACTCTTTAAACAGCTTAACAAATGTAGCCTTTTCTTCTGGAGAGCATCCTAAGCCCAAATTGACATTTTTTGGGTCTTTTTCGGTTCCAAGGTTGACCAACTCATACTTCATGGATGAGCTATGCATTTTGCAATTATTCAGATTTTTAAATTTATCATGTAGGTCATAAAAGTGTTCCATCTTGACAACTGACTTGGGAATTATATTGGATTGATCTTTTTCCTCATCTTCACTCTCATTCATAAGCCTGTCATGCTCTTTTTCATCAATGAGTGCATTTTTGAATGTCTTCTCGCAATGTAGGAACTGAAGGATTTGCTCATCACCTTCGAATACTTGCCAATTTGAAATGTTATCAGGTATGGATGGTTTGAAAATCAATTCAACATAATATTTATTCTTGTTTAATCTAAGGTCAGGCAAAAGTTTTGAAGCCATACCAGCCATCAGATCGACATCTTGGTTTTTCCCTCGAGGTATGTATGTGATATTAAAAGAATCAAAACTGTTAATTAAGTTCCATAGCTCATGTTGGTATCTTACCAGGTGTGGCGAATTGCAATGTATCCTTTTCCTTACCTGGTCGACAATTATCTGTGAGTCACCAAAAACTTTAAGATTTTTAACCTTCATGTCAAGGGCTTTCTTCAGGCCTTGCAGCAAGCCTTCGTACTCTGCCGTGTTGTTGGTGCACACGAACTCCATTTGGCTGGCCATAAATGTTGGTTCCCTTGTGGGTCAATGAGAATGCTCCTAGCACCTGCGCCCTCTATGCAGTTATAGCCATCAAAGTAGAGTGTCCAAAATATAGAATCTAATGTTACATAAATTGAACTACTCTCTACGAAATTAGTCCTATCATCTACTACAATACAAGATAGTTTATCAGTTGGACTACAGGGGAGAGCTTCCAATTGTGTGTTCGTTACAGTTTCTTCAACTGTCTCTGCATGGAATTATCCAAAATAGGTTTCCATGGCACAAATGTCGAAACTATAATTCCCGAGGATAGAGTTGTTAATTTTAGGTATGTTCTATGCTAAGAGAAATTTATTTCAATTTTTACAGTTAGCTTGCAATCACATCAGCATTAAAGTAAACCACAGATAGAACATAAACATAAATCGCAGAAGACAAGCCAAGACAAGAGGACACAAGATGTGGCGCCAGCCAGGGACAAACCCCAATGTAGGGAAACCCTTGATCAATTCTTCTTTTATGTTCTTCAAAGTTCAGCAGAGAGAGAGATAGTACATTTACAATAGAAGTCAACACTTTGACTTATCTAGATATGAGCATAGATCATGTCCTATAATGATGATACATGAGATCAATTGAAGACATTCTTCTCTAACTGATTCTCCAATGTGTCGGCTTCACCTAACATAGTGTTGCAGCTTGTACTCATGTTGCACTCGTCACTGTGCTGCACCTAGTCACTGAGCTACTCCCATCTGCTCCCATCATCATGTTGCTCCTTACTAGCATGCCCATCATGTTGTAGCATTCATTATGATGTTGTCTCATTTATCATCATGCTGCACTTTACTAACATGCCCATCATGTTGCATCTTTCATCATCACGATCTGAGACTGTTCATCCTTATCATTCTCATTATGTTTATACTATAACCATCATAAACATTACTTCTTATGATCCTTGTCATTGTGACTGCATATTAATATGCTGAGCAAGTTTACGATACTGATATTCAGTTTGAGGTCACGTATCCAAATACTGTGCATCATGGAAACTCATTCTATCAACATGGTTCTGCAGAGATAGTATGCCAAGGGTGTAGATCCATTTCTTGCAACCCTAACCAATGTAGTTCATTATGTCGAGGCTGTTACATGGATACCATCTTTAGGATCAATTTTCCGGCTACATGCCCTTGATAGAGATTCCCTTAACTATAGCTATATACATTGATTGTGGCTATTGCAGCTCCTTCTTGCAGCCACATTAACCCTTACTGTAGCCACCTGCAGCTCCCCGCAACTCTTCCTTATCACTGCGGCTACCCTCTCCTTGACTGCGGCTTCATATACCTTGACTGCGGCTCTTCTATCTCTGTGGCTTCATATACCTTGACTGCGGCTCTTCTATCTCTACAGCTTCGTCCTTCCTCAATGTGGCTACTGCGGCTATGCAAGTTTTGTCATACCTGTATAGAGTATACATGTATCCAAAATTCACATGGAATTTCAGAGAGGAATGTGAAGTTCTGTATCTTCTTTGACTGCATGAACATGTCTCCTTTGACTGCGTGAAATGGTGTCTCCATTGACAGCGTTTAGATTTCCTCATAAGCCTGTGACTTGCTGCGGCTAGGGCATCACCTGCGGCTAGGGGCATCACCTGCTGCGGCTACGGCATCATCTACATAGCTCAGTGTACTCTTAGTGTCTCTCTCCTTCACCAAAAACCCAAAGATGTGGAGAGGAGGAGATCACATGAAGAGTGTATGTTCCAAATGACTTCAAGTCCTCTCCTATTATACTAAAACGTAGATGATGAATAGACATGACTATTGGACTTCTCAGCCTACTTAAGTTGCTAGCCAACTTGACAATTTGTCTTATAACACAAATAAATTCGTAACTCCATGAATACTTGAAAGAATTGGATAATCTTTAGATCAATCCTACACCTCTCGATGAGAGGGATCCAATAAAAATATGATCTTCCATAAATAAGATGTCCAACATGGAGTTTGGCCCTAGTTGCCAATTTTAACACTCCCTCTCAACTAGGGAGAACTCCATCTACTGATCCATATGTCCAACTGTACTATCTCTGCCATTAGTGCCCTACACTGCTTTGCTCAGCTCTACTCAGCTTTGTTTTGCTAAGCTCTGCTAAGCTCAGCTCAGCTCTACTCAGCTCAACTTAGCTCAACTTTGCTAAGCTCTGCTCAACTTTGCTCAGCTTAGCTTTGCTAAACCATGAAGAAGAAGAATTGATCGAGAATGTCTCATACCATTCTCCACTGACCTGAAGTCAGTCTCAGAGTGTGTACCACTAGTCCCAGACTAGTCCTCTACTGGCCCGAAGTCAGTTTCAGAGTATGTACCACTCTCACTGGTCCCAGACCAGTATCAGTGATCCTAGATCAATGAAGGTCATCCTAGCATAGGGAGTACGGTAGACACAATGATGCGTCCATCGGTACTACTATGGTCCCTATCCTCATTTCCCTTCTCATCGATCAGATGAGAGGTACTTCCCATGAGTCCCAGACTGCATGGGTAGGATGCCTCAACCGGAGAACTAATCATCCTGGTCTACAGGAGAACGAATCATCTTGTTCCACAATTGCCACAGAGAAAGAATCACCCTGGCTAATAGGAGAACTAATCATCTTGTTCCACACTCGCCACGGAGAACAAATCATCCTGGCCCACAGGAGAACTAGTCATCCTGTTCCATAGTCACCATGGAGAATGAATCATCCTGGCACACAGGAGAACTAGTCATCCTATTCCACAGTCGCCATGGATAACAAATCATCCTGGCCCACAGGAGAATTAGTCATCCTATTCCATAATCACCACAGAGAATGAATCATCCTGGCCCACAGGAGAACTAATCATCCTGTTTAGCGCGCACCACGAAGGGAGAGTGAGTCGCCTTGTGGTCGTATTTTTCTCCAGTAATTACCCAAGCTCCTCAGAGCTCCCAAAACTCAATGCATGAAAAATTTAGGACCCTTGTAAAAATGTCTCTCAATGACTCCAAGTCATTCAAGAAAGTCACAGATTTGACCTTTCCCCGGGGCTTTGTCAAAATGTCTGCGACCTGTACATCAGTCTCAATGCGATGGAGCCTCCTTGCTCATTGACTAACCATATCCTAGATAAGGCAATATCTGATGTCTATCTGCTGGAGCAATCATCGAATACAGGATTCCTCAATAATCGAGTCCCACCTCTGGTTGTCACAGAGAATCATAGTGGTATTCATCATGTGTACAATTAGCTCACTTAAGAGCTTCTGCAACCATGCAGCTTCACACGAGATCATACTCATAGCTATGTATTCGATATCGGCGGTGCTTATAGCAACCGACTTCTACTTCCTGCTTATCCATGATATCGAAGCAAAATCCAAAGAGAACCAACACTGAGAAGTGCTCTAGTGATCCTCCACACTGCCTGCCCACTCAACATTCGAATAATCACGCAGTTTCATATTTCCAGCAGTGTATCTCAATCCATGAGAGATTGTGCCCTAAAGATATCTCAGAAGATTCTTGGTACCAATCTAGTGAGGCTCAACCAAATATGAGCTCACCATGCTAACTGCAAAATACATGTCTGGATGGAAGTTCACCAAGAACATCAATGCAAATGAGTTTATGAAACTCAGAGGAATTTCCCAAATCTGGTCTGACATCGCTACCATATAACTTCTGAAAGTTAAGATCCTTGAGGTAGTCACACGCTTGCAGTTTATCATTCCACATCCAGAATCCAGCTCCCTCTCACTTCTGCAAATGAGAGGGTCTGCACCTGTCAGAAATAGGTCGTCCTCATAAGGTGTCGGTATGAGAGGTATATCATCCACAACCTTCAAACAATGGTTTGGATCAGCTTCACTGTTAGTGAATCTCAGCTTCATCAGATAGCTATCAATCCTCTCACATTAGGTCTGAGGTGTTTTACTTCAAGCCATGAGATTCCTGATCATGAATCTCAAACTCCTTGGGTTGTTCCAAACCTGTGGACCTGCTACATAAGGGGAATGGTCCCCTTGTAAGATTTTCCTTCGGTACATCTCAGAAATGTACCTTCACGCTCTTCTTTAATTCAGGCATCCCTGTCACCATCTGACTTACAGACCTTCGGTGATATGTGTCAATGGACATGGTCCCCAGTGGACTTCCTGCAACTTGATACAACCCTGAACTTAAGAACATCTTTGAAAATTCTATTTTCAAACACGTACCTTTCCATCGATGAGTGCGACCCTGAAACCTTTGACTTCCATTGCTAAAATGGACACCAGGTTCTTCTTGTGATCAGGTACATAAAAGAGATTCTGTAAATGAATTGAGTTACCCTTATTTAATTGAGGGATCACATTCCCTACACCTCTTCCGGGATAGGTGGCATCGACTCCAAGTATAATCCCACGATTGTTTCCATCTCTATCAAATTAGAGAGTGAACCCATCTATCCAATGAAGTGCCTTGAAGCACTACAATCAATAAGCTAGATTCCCAAAGAATTTGAAGGAGAGGGCCAATACAAGATAACGCTTCTTTATCTGTTAGAAACAACATTTGATTCTTCATACCTGGGGTTCCTTGTTTTCTTTGAAGAGTCGACCATTTCCTTGATGACCCGCATCACCCGTCATTCCTTTGATCATTGAAAATGTCCCTGTAATGATTGTTGTCTTCATCAAGAGATGTGTCTCTGACATTCAGACACTCTTTCACATAATGGTTGAACCAAGGCATCCGCCTTTCCTTCCACCCTTAGATCCGAACTTCCCAATGAAGTGATCTTTAGGTAGGCCATCAGAAACTTCTGCTGCACCATTCTGATAATATACTCTGCTTTGACTTCACCTTTTGTGAATTTGAAGAGGGATGAGAAATCCACTGATCCTTTTGTCCTTTCCCATCTATCTTTGGTGATTTCTCTTTCACTCTTGCTTGGGCATTGTCTTCACCTCAACTCTGATACCATGTTAATTTTAGGTATGTTCTATGCTAAGAGCAATTTATTTCAATTTTCACAGTTAGCTCCATATATTTTCCAGATTAGCAATCACATCAGAATTAAAGTAAACCGCAGATAGAACATAAACATAAATCATAGAAGATAAGCCAAGACAAGAGGACACAAGATGTGGCGCCAGCCAGGGACAAATCCCAATGTGGGGAAACCCTTGATCAATTCTTCTTTTATGTTCTTCAAAGTTTAGCAGAGAGAGAGAGATAGTACGTTTACAACAGAAGTCAACACTTTGACTTATCTAGATATGACCATAGATCATCTCCTATAATGATGATACATGAGATCAGTTGAAGACATTCTTCTTCAACTGATCCTCCAAGGTGACAACTTCACCTAACATAGTGTTGCAACTTGTACTCATGTTGCACCCGTCACTGTGCTGCACCTAGTCACTGAGCTGCTCCCATCTGCTCCCATCATCATGCTGCTCCTTACTAACATGCCCATCATGCTGCGGCATTCATCATCCTGCTGATTATGCTGCACTTTACTAACATGCCCATCATGCTGCATCTTTCATCGTAATGATCTGAGACTATTCATCCTTATCATTCTCATTATGTTGAGATTGTAACCATCATAAACATTACTACTTATGATCCTTGTCATTGTGGCTGCATATTAATATACTGAGCAAGTGTACGGTACTGATATTCAAATTGAGATCACAGATCTGAATATTGTGCATCATGGAAACTCATTCCATCAACATGGTTCTGTAGAGATAGTATGTCAAGAGTTTAGATCCATTTCTTGCAACCCTAACCAATGTAGTTCATCATGTCGAGGTTGTTATAGGGATACCATCTTTAGGATCAATGTTGCAGCTACATGCCCTTGACAGAGATTCCCTTGACTCTGGCTATATACATTGATTGCGGCTACTGCAGCTCCTTCCTGCAGCCTCATTAACCCTTATTGTGGCCACTTGCAGCTCCCTGCAGCTCTTCCTTATCACTATGGCTACCTTCTCCTTGACCACAACTTCCTTAGTCTTGATTGCGGCTCTTCTATCCCTGCGGCTTCATATACCTTGACTGCGACTCTTCTATCCTTGCGGCTTCGTCATTCCTCACTATGGCTACTGCGGCTATGCGAGTTTTGTCATACCTGTATAGCGTATACATGTATCTAAAATTCATGTGGAATTTCAGAGAGGAATGCGAAGTTTTGTATCTTCTTTGACTGCATGAACATGTCTCCTTTGACTGTGTGAACATATGTCTTCATTGACTGCGTTTAGATTTCTTCATAAGCCTGCAGCTTGCCACGGCTAGGGCATCACTGCGGCTAGGGCATCATCTGCAGCTAAGGGCATCAGCTACTGTGGCTAGGGCATCATCTACTTAGCCCAACGTACTCTTAGTGTCGCTCTCTTTCACCAAAAACCCAAAGACGTGGAGAGGAGGAGATCACATGAAGAGTGTATGTCCCAAATGAATTCAAGTCCTCTCCTATTTATACTAAACGTAGATGATGAATAGACATGACTATTGGGCTTCTGAGCCTACTCAATTTGCTAGCCGACTTGACAATTTGTCTTATAACATAAATAAATTCATAACTCCATGAATACTTGACGGAATCGGATGATCTTTAGATCAATCCTACACCTCTCGATGAGAGGGATCCAATAAAAATATCCGCTGCCATAAATAAGATGACCCACATGGAGTTTGGCCCTAGTTGCCAAATTTAACAGTATGTGATATTAAAAGAATCAAAACTGTTAATTAAGCTCCATAGCTCATGTTGGTATCTTACCAAGTGTGGCAAATTGCAATGTATCCTTTTCCTTACCTAGTCAACAATTATCTGTGAGTCACCAAAAAATTTAAGATTTTTCACCTTCATGTCAATGGCTTTCTTTAGGCCCTGCAACGAGCCTTCGTACTCTGCCGTGTTGTTGGTGCACACGAACTCCAACTAGTTGGCCATCAAATGCTGGTTCCCTTGTGGGTCAATGAGAATGCTCCCAGCACCTGCGCCCTCTATGCAGTTAGAGCCATCAAAGTAGAGTGTCCGAAATATAGAATCTAATGTTACATCAATTGAACTGCTTTGTACGAAATTAGTCCTATCATCTACTATAATACAAGATAGTTCATCAGTTGGACTACAGGGGAGAGCTTCCAACTGTGTGTTTGTTGCAATTTCTTCAACTATCTATGCATGGAATTCTCCAAAATAGGTTTCCATGGCACAAATGTTGAAACTATAATTCCCAAGGATAGAGTTGGTAAACATTACAGGTTCACTGGGGTCATTTATTTATGTCAGTACATACTTCATATATCTTTCTCGATTAACTCTCATCATATCACCTTTTCCTTTCTGAGGCAACAAGAGATGGGACCAATCAGTTGAGAAATATCCATTCAAATTTGTTGACCAGTCCCTAATAAGAAGCATTCCATATGCCTCGAGTATGTCAACTACCACTACGTCAATGAATTTCTTGTACTGTGGTTTGGTAATCATCTGAATCAACACATCTTTTAATTCTCCAATTACTTTTACATTCGTTTTGTCCAGTTGCATAATTCGAGTTCCAGTTTTCTCAAGCATTGCATGAAGTATTTTAGCAACAACGTAAGGCATAACAATGGACAAGGTATCAGAATCTACTAGGCAATTGTGTACATTCATGTTGAAGATTTCAAATGTGATAAGGAAAGGTGTAGTCATGGATTTTGATTTCCTTCCTATCATGGCTACACTGACATCTTGGGGCATACGATTCATTTTTGACATAGTGGCCTCCATGGCTGATGGAGTTTGGGATGTACTGGAGGTACTATTAGGTCTGGACACTGAAGTTTTGGTTTGACTACTTGGATTGGCGAGAGATTTGCAATTCCATTCATTCATAGCTTTCAAAAGCAAATCTCTTTGTTGCGTTAACTTTAACAAATCTAAGTACGTGATATTAGCTCGAGATTTCTTAAGATCGTCCACAATGTTGTAATCAATGTTATAAACGGGGTAGGGCAGAGTAAATATACTGGTCTTGCCATTCTTAGGTGGGAATTTACCATTTTGTGTTGCCATCATTGCATTTGGTGATGTATTATCCTTCTCTGGATAGCTCATGACTAGAGTACTCTTGGAATTACCACTAGGTTTGTTCTTCTCAACAGGAGTCTTGGGAGCATATGTCTTTGAAGCATGAACATCTTTCTTTGTTTGGTCTACAGGCTTCATCACATCTGCAAGTGGCCCTTTAATTCGTGTGTGGATTTCATTAGTGTGAATTTTTTCTATACTATATTCTTCATCATCGTTCCCGTTTGCATAGAAGTCCCACAGTACATTGACTTGAGATGCCTCGTCCTTGGGCTCTTCTACTTCGTAATCTTCCTCATCTTCCCGTTCTTGCTCCAGATCTGTTATAGGTTCTTCTAAGAAGCGATCCGATAAGAGCCAGGTCTTCCATATTTAAAATCCCTTCATTAGGTGGAGCAGGCAACGCAGGTTGACCATGACCACCTTCTATCTTCTTACGAAAGAAAGGTTTGAAGGATTTTCTATTGTTATTATTTCCTCCATTCCCATTTGTACTCTCTCCAAAATTGCTTTTCATATCGATGACCGTGTTTGTCAATTTATTAATGATCCGATGCAAACCTTCCACATATGTGGTGTCCTTTTCTTTGATCTCAGCCGCTTTGTTATCACTCCCATTATTCTTCTTTGAAGATTGAGAGGCTTTCTTTTCTTCGGTCATATGATGACATGTTGTGAGACTGATATTTTCATTCTCAACTTTTACTGCTTCATCAATGGCACCTTGTAAGTTTTGTGCATTACTCCTTTTGACCCACATCACAGTGGGGACAGGGAGAGTAGTGATGTAGAATTCCATGAGCACCTCATCAGTAGGTATAACGTTAGTTGGGATTCTGTTGAACAAAGTGTTGAACCAGATGTTAAATTCCTTGACCTTTTCTTTGGTTTCCATTTTTAAATGTGATAGTTCTAAAACCAAGGCCGCAGGTGTCTTATCGTCACCAAACTTGTCTAAGAAGGCCCACTGAAAAGCACCCCACGAAGTGATCGATCCTATTCTCAAGGTAAAGTACCATGTGGATGCTGCACCAATCAGAGTAAAAAGGAATAAGTGACATACCACATCCTCATTGGCTACCCCCAACATGCACACAGCTAGGAAGAAAGAGTGGATATGGTTATCAGATGTGTCTCCTCACTCAGGGTCGAATTTGGGTAATACTCTTTCTGCGTTCTTGGGCAAGGCATGCTGCTGCCCAGGTACTGCTACAACATCCTATTCAAGGCATGGAGGGAGTCCTCTCGGAGGGGGTGGGGGTTGATTCCCACCTGGAGGAGGCGGTGGATGATGATTCCCACCTGGAGGAGGCAATGGAGGCTGATTCCCACCCGGAGGAGGAACATTAGCCATAGTATGGTTTGGGAAGTTTTGGTTGAAGGTTTCCCCCGGGTCTTCTTTGTTAGGATTTCCCAAATCGAGCTAGAAATTACCTTTAGAGAGGGGGTCCTCAAGAATTTCTTCCCAAGGAGTGTCGATACTTTGCAAGGGCTCTAGCACAATATCTTCAAGAGAAGGGGCTGCAGATGTCTCTTCGTTTATGGGATAGATCTTTGGATTTCTTTTAGTTGTCAGAGGTAAAGAATGAAAGATGGGGAGTTGAGATAGGGAACGAGCATAAGCATGAGTAAGTACTTTGACTGGTTGTTCCTGAGTGACATGATACTCCCACAATCTCTCTTCCTTGGGTGACCCAAACACGGGACTTAGAGGGACCTCTGCTTCTTCGAAATGAGGCTCTTCCAAATGGGCGGAAGGATCTTTTCGACCTTTACGATCCATATATCAATCTTTTCGAATCCATGCTCGACATTTATAGATGAAATACTGAAAGCTGTGGATGGAGGTTCAGGCCTTCCTTCTAGTTCCAAATTTGTTGACACGACAAATTTTCACTATGCCAACAAAGGGGAACCAACCCGATTGCAGACCCCAATTAGATCTGCTTTCGTTTGGAATGGCTAGTTCCAACGGGTTTCAAAGGATCTCGTAAACTGTTATAGGTGTTGAAAGATTGCTCCCCGGAGGAAGACTTCCATTAAATCAACAAAAGAAAAAGCTAACCTATATGTATCAAGTCCTATCTATACTTATTATACCTACTTATGCTAGTCCTAACTATTCTAATCTATCCTGTAGGATCATAATAAAAGAGATTGAATATCATATATAGCTTCCAAGTCCAAATGAATCAATTATTGAGTTCACTGATGAACAAGGCTGTATTTAAGCTTAATTACAATCTAATTATTCATACAAGAATACACATTCCTGTTTCTACAAATAAAACTTGCAACTGATGTTTAATATAGCTTCGGATCGGAGACTGCTCATGAGTTAACCATGATAACGAATTATATTCAAATAACCAAGACCAGTCATAAGCTGTCTGCTATCACTGTGCACAAAAACAAAAAATATATATCCTCATGCCAGTCACAACACCCTGATTCCAAACATAAAATAAAAAGGAAAATGAATCTAAAAAAAGGCTTCTTCTTGACCGACATAGTCTTCTTTATTAGCATAATAAAATCGACCCCTCTTCTGCCAAAAAAAAGTCCTTCACCCATATCCAGAGGTAATACTTATGCCGCAGGACAGCTGACCCTCTGTCTCCCCTGACTTTCCACCTTCCTGTTCTTTTCAATATACAGATTAAAATATACAAACATAGAATGGTTAATGAAACCACTAACACATTGAGACCACATTTGCTGGAGCGTTTTATTTCCTAGAGGAAATGAATGGATGCCGATAGAAAGAAGAATGACCGCAAGCCATCTCTTCACATATGTATCGACTGAATGTTATTCCCTATTATTTCCTGAAGGCAAATGAAGACACTGCGGTCATCATCGAACATCTGACATGATTTAAGGTGTGTTTGGAGGTAACAACAGCTTGATGGATCTGCGCTGTCAGGATTACCTCCACTTAACATAGAGTGTGCCCCTGTTATGCACTGTGGTGGTTCCATATCCCTTTCTTGCAGAGTATGTCTTTGCAATATCGACATCGGTGGTGTAGAGGTGTCATCTAGAGTCCCCAGAGCGACATAATAACTCTTATACCAACATCTATTCTGCTTCCTGTCTTCTCAGAATTTTAGGACATCCTACCCCATTCTATCCCAAAGCCACGACACATGGAAACGAAAATCCAACTAGTAGAGGTATCATGTGGACTAGGCATGTTGTTCCTACGATGATCATTCAAAGGCTGCGTTACTTTCTCGAATTTTATTACCACCTCACGATCCCTTTGCATCTTTCGTTGCAGCCCTTCATGATGCTTATGCATCAGCTCGCCGACCTTGATTTTCTTCTCTTGGTCCTTGCCTACATGAATGATCAGCATTAGCTATGATTATGAGAGATATGACAGAAACGCCTAAAACAAACCTTACCTTCATAAAAACTTTCATAAAGAGACAGACTCTGCAACTGGGGGTTACATGAGTCCTTCCGGCTCTAAATCTCAAGAGGGCACAATGATTTTTTGTGGGCTGATGATTAAAAACGGATTGGAACCATAATTAATAAACCATTGAACCGTTCAACTTTAAGGACATAATTCCATCTGACAACTACGGTTATCATTCAGAGAGATGAAAGATCAAACTTCTCAAGGGAGCCATTCAAATTTTCCCCCAGAGCAGGTTTTAATAGGGTGGTGGTTTTGGCCACAACAAACTATAAAAGTGTTGTTCCCTGGAGGGAACAATGAAAACTCAAAAAAAAAAGACTAAAAAAAGTGTTGTTCCCTTGAGGGAACAACAACTATTCCCTGGAGGGAACAACAAAAAACACTCCAAAAAGGTGTTGTTCCCTTTAGGGAACAATAGTTGTTCCCCAGAGGGAACAACAACTGTTCTCTGGAGGGAACAACAAAAACACTGGAAAAAATGTTGTTCCCTTTAGGGAACAATAGTAGTTACTCTGTGAAACAAATCCAGTGGTTTTCAAATATATATCACCAATAGGAACATGTTTTGAAAACAACAAGAATTGATAGGGTGGTGGTTGTGGCCACAACAGATCCAACAGAAGGCATTTGCTGAGTTGAAGCAACACATCTGCTCTGCACCAGTTCTCACATTGCCAAACTTGCAACAACCATTTGAGATTGAGACAGATGCCTTCGACTATGATATTGGTGCAGTTCTTACTCAGCAGGGGCATCAATGGCTTACCAAAGTGAGACACTTTCAGACATAGTTCGTAAGTATCCCATCTATGACAAATAAATGTATTCCACTGTGCAAGTCTGCAGTCAATGGAAGCATTACATTACGAGGAAGGAAACAGTCATCCACATAGACCACCGACCCCTGTAGTTCATACAGACACAAGGGAAGTTGCTGAACGATCACCATAAAAAATGGTCCACATACCTGCAACAATTCCATTTGAAAATTAAGTACAAGAAGGGAAGTACCAATAATATTGTAGATTGCCTCACTCGACCACCAGTCATGGCACTGATTACTGTGCTCAACTCTTATGGGAACGAGGCTTCGGGGTGGTCGCATCTTTACTAGAGCGATCCAAAATTCGGCAACACATACCAGACACTCTTGGAAGGTAAGCAATTTCCAAATTTTCACCTCCAAGATGCACTGTTATGCCACCTGGGACACATCTGTGTTCCTTCAAGTGAGAGTGCCAAGATGATTTGGGAGGCACACTACAATCGGGTCGTTGGACATTTCAGAGTAGAGAAAATAGTGGTAAGACTGCAGAAGTATTTTTATTCGTTGAACTTTCGTTAGGCTGTTGGGAGGTACATTAAATTCTGCACTACCTATGCCATTACCAAACCAACCGTCAAGAAGAAAGGCCTATATACTCCTCTTCCTACTCGTAGTTGTCCTTGGGAATCCATCTCCATGGATTATAGGTCAGGCCTTCTTTCTTCCAAGCACGGTAACGACTGTGTTTTCGTGGTCGTCAACAAATTATCTAAGATGGCCATTATGGCGGTCTGCAAGAAGAGTATCATAACATAGGCCATTGCTAAGCTCTTCTTTGAGCGAGTGTGGGTACACTTTGGGATCCCATAGTCCATTGTCTTAGATTGGGGCAACATATTCCTAAGTGCATTTTGGTTAAGTCTCTGGTCGATGCTGGATACAAAACTTACTAAGTACATGACTTTCCATCCCCAAACTAATGGCCAAACATAGGTCACCAACAAGATGATTGTACACATTCTATGCATGTACAAATCAAAGCATCCACGCACATGGGATGAAAGCCTACCCTATGTCTAGCACAACTACAACAAAGATCTCCACAACTCAACAAGCCACAACCCCTTTCAGGTAGGGTTGGGATTTTAGCCATTATGCCCCATTGATGTGGGCATACCATTTGCAGCTACTCAAGAAGATTTGACACACGTCCAATTCAAAGCCGACATGGCTAATAACTTCATTGAGCGCATTCAACACATCCTCCAATAGGTTCATGATATATCATACAGAGCCAATGATAAGTACAAGCAACACTATGATCAACATTGAGTTCTGCACAAGTTCCAGGTGGGAAACAAATTTTGGCTACATTTGCAGAAGGAGCGCGCCATCGCAAGATTCGCCCATTTCGATATGGGCCATACACCATCACCAAGGTTGTAGGGGTCAATGCATTCGAGCTGAACATTCCACCATTCCTTGGTCTGCACCCAGTGTTTAATGTAGACCGCCTTCGACCATACTTTCCACCATTGTTGGACACATTTGACATTGCAAAACTCACACCAACAGAGCTAAACCTAGACTGCATGGAACAAGCCACAACTGATCAGATCATGGATACAAAGACCAAGAGCACTTTCCAATAGAGGATCCAACTATATCAAGTTGTTAAAGTAGGCCAACTCCTTCACTAGGGAGCAAGTTCAACAGAAATGTCCTCACCTCATGGAGGCTCTGCACGCAATGGGGACCATTGCTTCCTAAGGAGGGAGGAATGATTTAGGTGGATATTGGTGGACACCCGCCTATTCCGCCTAGTCCCCCAATTGGTTTCATCTGTTTCCTTGTTTATTGCTGCACTTACTATTTTTAGCAGTTTTTCGGGTCGTGAACTTTCAAAGCATTTTTGACCCCCTAAACGACGTTTTTCGAGGTCTGCAGTAGGCTCATTGCCATATGTAAGGGCTTGCTACAAATACTGTAGGAATCAGAGAGATATTTCGAACAAGGTATCGTATGCGCCAAATAGAGATAATATGGCCAAGTTACGACTCTGGGAAGTTGGCTGCCCAACTAACCCCAACGGGGCCCACATACTCTTGGTGTTCCATCTCTTGGGGTTAGGGTTTTGGTTGTTTAGGGTTTGTCCTTGTTGTTCAATAATAAATAGGCCCTTGAGCCTCATTGTAACACAATTTAGAGGCATGTAGTCGCCACATCTCTTCTCAGAAATAAGCTACCATCGCCCAAGCTAGTTTATTTACATTTATGTTTGTAAGCATATTTCAGTATTTGATATTAATGAAATGAAGTGTTATCTATGTTGCATCTATGTATTTATGGTTATATCTGTGATTTGTTGTGTTCTTGTTTAAGTTCGGATCACCTAAGATCCTCATCAAAGTCACTTGAAAGTAACGAAGCATATTCTGAGATATATTCAGGGGACCGAGAGTTTTGGCATTCAATATACTGTTGGTTCTCCTGAGCTTTTTGGTTTCATAGATTCGCTTTTTGGTTTCATAGATTCAAATTGTGCTGGATCATTTGATGATCAAAATTCCACATATGGTTCTTTTTTCTATCTTGGTTACGCTCTTATTGCTTGGTCCTACAAAAAAAAATCAACGATTGCATTATCTAGAAGTTCTTTGGCTTGTGACAATTATTGACTGAGTTTGGCATTTAGCAGGATTAACCTACTATTATATGATGTAATAATCAGAGTGCAATACATATTTCTAGAAACCCTGTGAAGCATCAAAGGGATAAACATATTGAGGCCCATTCACCAACTTATCCAAGATGGCTTTATGAGCTTAGAATATGTGCCTACTGAAGATCAAGTTGCAGATATTTTTTTAGTTACAAACTATGCTTGGAGTGAAGGGAGTTGTCCTTAGGGCGTCATCCTCAGTCCTCCTTCCTAATTTTTTTTTTTCATGTAGTCTCTTTTCAGGGTGAGGAGGAGGTGGGGTGGTGAAATTGTTTTCTATAGGTTTTTCTCATTTTATTCATCTATGAGTGCTTGTACATGGGTACCTAAGCAGACTTTGTTGGCATGACCATTCTTTGTTTTTTCTTTATTTTCTCCACAGGGTTCACTTATATGGAGGTGTTAGAGTCCAATAAAAAAGCTTTGATGCTCATAAACTTACATAACATCCTTATATGCTAATTGTAAGATTTATCACTAACACTTATAAATTAGATTATTGTAAACATTTTTTTTACTTAGGCAATAAAGTAACTTCTTAATTTTTCAATTATAATTCTTTCTTTGAAAAGACATTAAAAGTTGTAATTCTGCCATGATTCTAATTTTCCAAGTCACAAACTAACCAACCAAAACATAATATAATCTTTTAAAACTTAAAAAAAATTATTATCTTTTAACACTTAAAAAAAATCGTTAACCTCGTTAACTTATAGACATTAAAATACTTTCTTTCTTCTTCTTTCTTTCAATTTTATATAAAAAGAATTACATTTTATTTATTACTCAAAAAACCAAGAGCAATTGACTCATGGCAATAAGATTCCATACTCATTAACCCACGAAATATTCTTTATGTACATTTTATTGATGACAAATTCCCCAAAAGTTTTTATTCCAAAAGTATGTTTTGACAAGGGTACAAGCATCATTGATATATTTACACTGTACATTATAAAATTATTCAAACCAAATTGGTAAATCACCTTTTGTTATAGGTTTTGGGCAGAATAATTGTCGAGTTGGACATAACTCAGTTGCGTAAAGAATTAAATAACTCCCACTGGGTTGGAACGGTTGAGAGAAACGCCAATGTGTTTTTCACATATTAAATCTTTTATATCTGTGTTACCTAGGATTGCATCATGGATCCCACAGGTGCATGTTTGATTATCTTTTTCCTACATAATCGTTCACCATGCCTGGCGAAGCCCACACCAGGACTGCCATGGAGGATCACTCTTCCACCTGTGAATCCCCGCTCCTTGCCATACCCGACAGCAACGACTTGGCTGAGGATGGATCCTCAGATCTCAAAGGAAGGCCTGTTAGAAGGTCTCTCACTGGGGGATGGACAGCATCTCTTCTTATAATTGGCATTGAAATTGCAGAGAGATTGGCCTACTATGGCATTGCCTCTAACTTGGTCACATATCTCACAAATGTTATGCATCAGACCACTGTTACTGCTGCAAAAAATGTCAACGTTTGGGCAGGAACTGCATCCATGCTGCCCCTTCTCGGAGCTTTTGTTGCAGATTCTTATTTGGGTCGCTATTGGACCATTTTTTTCTCATCTATTGTTTATTTGCTGGTCAGTTCTTCTGTACCCAACTCCTTTTCTGATTGATTTTGTTGCAACCCAGTTGTGTTTTAAGTTTATATATAATCGTAGATTGCAGTTTATTGAATCCATAGTAACCCTATCCGCTGCTTAGGGTTAGAGAGACAGACCTCTTACACATAGGTGCGGTTGCTTAGCAAGCATCGCTCAGGGTTGCATTAAAGACAGGGTACTTATACCAGTAGGTATGCCATATTTAATTAGATGGGCATATAGGAATATATGACCCTCTTTTATGTGGTGTGTATATACACACTTTAGAATACATCCTGGTATTTATATTTGTATTGAAATTATTGCTGTGGGATACATATTGATTATTGTTGATTTTTAATTGAAAGACTGGATTGTAGACAAGTACCTCTTGTCTTTAGTTTTGTCATCATTCTGAGAAGTTCTGAACTTGTTTAATATATTTGCTATCCTATGGCATATGAACTTGGAAGAGAAGTCTTGGAACTCGCCTCTTATATATGGATATGGATCCTTAACTAAAATACCAAAATGAAACTGAATCTCTGGCAAAGTACCGATCATTAATCTTGACATCAATTTGATAACTTGCTTATTGGACTTGCAAAGCTGGGGGGTAAAGTTTTAAACTTGCAAAGCTGAGGGGGTGAAAGTTTGAAACCTCTTCACTAAGTCTTTTTGTAAGGTACCTGGGAGTCCAGATAAGAGAGAATTCCTGCTAACTGCAGCAATTCATCTGCTATGCACTGTGAATTGGGATGTCATGAAGTTCAATAAACTGTATTCTGTGGTGATGAATATGCAAAATTCCGTTGCTGAAAAATTACTTATATTTTTCAGAACAATCATTTCAAAAGAAATAAGGATTTCCTGTGTAGAACTCAGGACCTTGCTTTGCAAATGCAAACATTTTAATGCCTAATATGAATATTAACCACTAAAATTGTCCATGGTTGCAGGGCTTATGTTTGTTGACTCTATCCGCCTCTCTTACATCTTTTAGACCCCCTCCATGTGACACCACATCATATACCTGCCCTGAAGCATCAGGTTTTCAGGTGGGTTTTTTCTTCTTTTCCCTTTATTTGGTTGCACTGGGGCAAGGAGGGCACAAACCTTGTCTGCAAGCATTTGGGGCAGACCAGTTTGATGACCGAGACCCAGACGAGAGGAAGCACAAGAGTTCATTCTTCAATTGGTGGTACTTTGGAATGTCCAGTGGCTTGGTTGTGTCTATATCTGTGCTCATGTACATTCAAGAAAATGTTGGATGGGGTTTGGGGTTTTGTATCCCAACCATGGCAATGGCAATAGCACTCTCTGTTTTCATGTGTGGGACAAGATTTTACCGACATAAACTGCCTGGTGATAGTCCGTTCACTGGAATCGCCCAAGTCTTTGTAGCCAGTATCCGTAAATGGAATGTCTCTGTTCCTTCTCTGGGAGAAAAGAAAATATATGTTATTCAAGAAGAACAGCTTTTAAAGGGTGAAAAGAGTAGAGAGCTTTTGCCTACAAATCAGCTAAGGTAAGCCCCTCTAAACCTGTTCCTGCTGCATGCGAGGTGAATGAGTTAACAAAAAGAATGATTATGATCTATTCCTGTTAATTCTATTTGTTTAGTTTTGCATTTTTTCACATTGTTGCTTCTTCAAATGCAAATAATGTTTTGAGAATAAATGTTCACAAGTGTATTCACTCTTGTTTCATAGGTTTCTTGACAAGGCAACTGTGGCGGTTGATTTAGATTACAAGCATAAAGACATTAACTGGAGACTATGCACAGTTACACAGGTTGAAGAGGTGAAACTTGTTCTAAGATTGTTACCCATTTGGGTGGCTTGTTTGATGTATGGGGTTGTCTTTGCACAATCCCCAACATTCTTCACAAAACAGGGAAGCACAATGGATAGAAAGATTGGTGACAACTTTGAGATTCCTGCCGCATCTTTACAAAGCTTCATTAGCCTCTCTATTCTTGTGCTTGTGCCTGTGTATGATCGCATTTTTGTTCCAGTGGCCAGAAAAATAACCAAAAACGAGCGTGGTATAACACTGCTTCAGAGGATAGGTATTGGTATATTTACTTCCATACTTTCTATGACTGTTGCTGCCTTGACAGAAATGAAAAGGCTCCAAGTGGCAAAGGATAATGGATTGGAAGATATGCCCCATGCCACGATTCCATTGAGCATTTTTTGGTTGCTTCCACAATACATACTATTTGGTATATCAGATGTTTTTACAATGATAGGACTGCAAGAGTACTTTTATGATCAGATGCCTGACACAATGAGAAGCTTAGGTATCGCTCTCTATTTGAGTGTTTTCGGCATAGGTAGTTTCTTGAGCAGTTTTTATATTTCTATTCTCGAGGAACTAAGTAGCAGAGGGAAGAAGCAGAGCTGGTTTGCGGACAACCTGAACAGAGCTCATTTGGACTACTTTTATTGGTCTCTGGCTGCACTGAGTGCACTGTTCCTATGCATCTATGTTGCATTTGCTAGCTGCTTCATATATAAGAAAGTAGAAATCGATACTTGCCATGATGATGAAGAAACAACCTAATAGGCAAAGATATTGATTCCTGGATAATTCAATTATGAATTCTTCAGTCCTATTTATAAAGTGACATGCATATCTCAAAGCATTGGAAGGATGTATATGCTGGGTATGATTAGTCCCTTCGTACATTGGGCACTGTAACCATCAGGGAATGAACTATTTCCAGGATTCCTGGAATAATATATATTTCCTGTTTCCTTGAAATTGTAATTATTTTTATTTTCTTAATTTTTGATTAATGCATTGCTCGGGGAAAGTCACCGGGCACTACCCCTTATTTTAAGAATGGTAAGTAAACTGAATTTTTTTTACAGAGGCTTAAACCTTTGTCACGTCACTTACAGGAATAGGGTTTGGGTGGGGAGGATAATACTTCATGACACAACCACTCGAGCTAGATCCAGTTGACATGAAATTATGAATTCTATGAAGAAATAAAATTACATGTGACAAATATGAATGCCATTAAAAACTTGCCTGAGTAGACTATCAACCTAAATGTGTCTATGAAGACATGTAAAAAAAACATTCAATCGGTATTCATAAATCTCCATTCCTTGTGATGGTACAGCTGATGCTTTCAATACTACTTCGTGATGGTTAGCAGGGACAAATACACAAAATAGTTTACTTTCCTTGTGATGGTACAGCTGATGCTTTCAATACTACTTCGTGATGGTTAGCAGGGACAAATACACAAAATAGTTTACTTTGGATCTCATTTGGGTTGTACTGTTTTCGCTGTTTTTGCATATGCTATGCTGTCAGCGAGTAATTGTTTTATTTTTTTCAATTAGATTTCATAAGAGACACACGATTCATACCCTTTTGAATATTTTAAGTTGACGTACTTTTTACATAAAGTTGATGTACTTTTTACATTATCAGAGGCTTGAATTGAAGAATCTTTGAAGTTAATTAAAATTATATGAGGGCAAGATTGCTGAGCAATCATGTAACCTGTAATCCTTTTAGTAAAAAGGTAATCATATAACATAATATGAGTGCCTTAATTTTACCCTCATTCACTTACTGCATGGGTGAGTGAGTGTTAGAAACTCATAGATAGGGAGTGAACAGTATTTATTGATTATTATGTAATTGTAAACACGGTAGTATCCCTTACTTTTTCGCAAAATTTTTCACTAAGAAACTCGTCCCCTTCTCCAGCAATACGACTCTTTTGTAAAGGACTCATCATCCTTTGTCAAGTGGATCAAAAGCCAAAAAGCGTGGAAGACAATGAAGTCCTAGTAAGCTTTGACATTGTGTTTCTCTACACCAAGGTCCTGGTAGATGATGTTATTGAGGTCATTAAAAACATCACAAACATCGAAATTAATGAATTGGTGAAGATATATTTTAAGTCAACATATTGCAGTTACAAACAAATTAAGATATTGCAAGATATTACAAACAAACAAACATATTGCAAGATTCATGAACAAATTCATGGTGTAATGATGGGCTCCACACTTGTTGCGAACATTTACATGGGGCACTTTGAAGTAAGCGATTTAAACTCTTTTCCACTTACTCTAGGGGAACGGAAAAGCTAGGTGGATGACATCTTTGCCAGATGGGGACATTCCACATAGGAACTTGAAGGTTTCTTAGAACACGTCAATAGTCTTTAGAAGCACATCAAATTTACTGCTGACACAGAAAAAGACAACCATCTTCCTTTTTGGATCTAATACTCAACAAGAAAATTTACTGCTGACACAGAAAAAGACAACCATCTTCCTTTTTGGATGTAATACTCAACAAGAAGGGGGATGGGAAACTCAGTCATCAAGTCCACAAGAAAATGACACACAGAGGCAGATACCTTCATGCAAAATTGTCTCACGACCCAACTCAAAAAGAGAGAATCATTCACACCCTTGCCACAAGGACACAAGAAGCATAATATAGAAAGGCTGAACCATGAATTGGATCATTTCATAATGGTCCTTTGGAATAAGTGGTTACAAATGGGCAAATTGGCAAGGCAATCCATAATGCACTGAAGAAAAGACACACATAGGGAGGGGATATCTTGAAACTGACATTGCCATATATCAAGGGAACCAAAGATTGAATTACCAAAATCATGAACAGGAAAAATGTGAAATTAACTTTCACTCCCACAAACACCATTAGAAGCTTGACAGACTCAGGGAGGCCTCATTAGATGCCAAGGAACAAAATGGTGTCTTTGCAATCTCGTATTCCTATAGCAAAGTTTATATTGATGAAATTGGGTGGTCACTACAAGTGCCCTTAAAAGAGCATGCAACAAGCATACCCAAAGATTGAACTTCTAGATTAGCTCTCGTAAAACACGCTCACAACACTACTCATCAAATTTGTATAGAAAATACAAAGATGTCAGTTAGAGTACAGCACTACATAAAAACTTAAAAAGGACAATGAGAAAAACTTTAGAAATTGAAAAGAAGAATACCACTCTTAACAGAGATGATGGATTGAAACTAAATAATACTTGGATGCCAATCATAAACCAACTCAAGCAATATACTTGAAAAAAAGTCAGCTATGGCAAATTGGTATAAAACGAATCAGCTTTAGAGATTGAAAAGGAGGATAACACTCTTCTTAACAGAGATAGTGGGTTGAAACTAAATAACACTTAGATACCAATTATAAACCAACTCAACAGAGATAGTGGGTTGAAACTAAATAACACTTAGATGCCAATCATAAACCAACTCAAGCAATGACCAGCAATAAAGTTAGAAGAAAGTCAGCTATGTCAATTTGGTATAAAATGAGTAGTGAGCTAACCCACTCCTCTCTTAAAAAGCATAACCAATTTTGTATTCATGAGCTTACCCCTTCCTCATTCCACCTCATCCCAGTCACTAACATTGAGATTCCTTCAAGATGGACTCATATGTTTGAAGTCTGAAACTTTGGGTTTAAAAACCTCATGCAAACATTCCTCTTTTTCACAACAATAAAATGCCTCATCCTGTATATAGTAAACCTTTCACATGAAAATAAAGGGTAAAATGTATCCAAGTTCCTAAAATCCAATTGGAAGTGTTCAGTGACCCTTAATCTGAGTTGGTGAGAGTTAGGGTTTGAACTTTACTTATAAGTTTCTCTCATTCTTTCTGTGGCTCGAGAGGTCCAACACCTACCATATTTGTGTAATGCTTAATAGTTGATCGTGAATAAAACAATTGGCAACACAGATTAATCATTGGTGATATAAGACATACAAATAGGGCACTGGTTTGCTAGCGAGGTTTAAGAGAGGTTGTTTGCTCTGGCTCCACAACTATCCAATCTGCCCTTATTGTATGGCATGAGTTTGAGAAGGGACGAGACTAGAAAGTCCTTGGTGATGTAACATTTTGTGTTGCGTTAACAAGCATATGACAGCTGACTCTATCATTTAATACTCTGTTTAATGCTCATGTAGGGAAGATTGATGGAAATAAAGCAAATGTACATGTTTCAATTTATTCATTTATGGCAATTTTAAACATGAATATTGGCATGTGGATAAAAAATTGTGGCAATAAAGTTTATTCATACACTTAGTCATGTTATAATAAGAAAATGGAGAGGGAAAAAATAAAAAAGGAAAAAAATTGATGTGGAATATTTTGGAATATATGGGTATACATGACCAAGCCCCAATGCAAGTGGAAGTGGTTGTTGTCTAGAAAACCTTGAAGCCATATTGGATTTTTGTGTAAATAAATGAATTAATTAAGAAAATTAATGAAAAGTACCTGATTTGTAGTGGAAATACTATATTGTTTTGTAACAATTTTTTTAACTCTAAATTTTGTAATTGTAATTAAGACTTATAATGTTGGAAATGGTCAACATGGTTATTGGATAAACCTTAAATATTGTAAATTGTATTTCATTTTAATATATTTCTGAAAATCTGAAGAAGAAGAGTAGCCTACATGGATCTCAATGCTTGATAGGATGCTGTAAGGGGGAATTGGGAAGTGTCTTTTCTTAACCTGGATTTAAATTTTTCCCTATTTCATAGATTTTGGATTTGGTAGTTGAACCAACAATTGACAGCAATTATGAGAAAGAATGGAAGTGATATTGAACTGCTTTAGGGGTATGGGCAATGTGCCCATCTGGAGCCTTCTCAATTGACTATGTAGTCCAAGATGGGGACCTTGAATTCTCATGCGGGAAAATTGTGGTTGGACAAGGAGTGAATGAGTAGAGTATGCATTTTGTTGCAAATAGAGAGAGTGAAAGGAACTATTGTTGCAGTATTGTGTGGACATGCACTGAGAAACTGAGAGTGCATTCAAGTTTGAGATAGTTTGTGAGAAGAGAAACTAAAACACATGTTTGTACTAAGATTGTGACTCTAAACAGAAGGAGACCAAAATCATTCCGAGTCACAACAACCTCTATGGGGTTGCTAGTTACTTGATTGGTTAACGAAATCAATGTTGAAGTCTTTAGCTATAGCTAGAGGGCCATGAGAGTTCTTGAGTAATTTGTTTGAACTAAGCACAAAAAGAATGAAGAAAGGATAAGTACCGAGGAACTACTAGATTAGAGGACTCCCTTTGTGTCGTGTAGGGCCATTGTGGCAACACTGAATTGTTAATAGGTCTTGGCTCAGTGGTTCAAAGGAAACATATTAATTTTCTTTGTGTGAAGGAAACTGGCCTTCATGTTCTCTACCATGTTTTGGACCCTATTAGTCCCTGAGTGAGACTTCCTTTTAAGCATAAAATTTGGCTTGGGGTGGTCAGTGGCAAGAAAATTATAGGGAAGTTTAGCCTATGGTGGGGTGGAGAATGACTTCCCCTTCTTCAATTCCCAACAAAGCTTAAAGTGACTCAAATAAGTGTAACTTTTTCTCTTCAATGAAATGACTTTATTTGTTCAAAGTTGCATGAATGTTGTCATGCTAGGTTACTAAGTATGTATGAATGATGAGTTGGAAGTATTGTGTAAGTGTACTTGATTACTGATTGTTATTTCTTATAAGAATAAATTCCATATATAAAAGTATTCTTTGAAGTATGCTTCTTGAAATAGTTTTGAAGTATATTGTAATATGAAAAATAAGTCAAAGGTTGAATGGAGCTCTAATTCTTCATGTGTTTTATTATGTGCTTGGCCTTTACTAGGCCAACTGTGGGATTGAGCTATTGTGTTGTATCCATTTTGGGGATGGAAAGGCTTTGGAGGTTTTGCTTGATTGGAGACTTTGAAAGTGTTGGGAAAATGCCCTATTTGGGACAACTTTGGAGTGCTATTGTGAGTATACAAGAGTTCGAGTTGTTATATATTTGTTAATTATGCATATGTATTTTTGCATAATTGTATTTGGATGATGTCGCTGAATAGAGGTCATGGGGACTTTGTTTCCTCACAATAGAAGTCAGAATGCTAGCCTCTTTGTTTGTAAGAGTTTGGAGTATGAAGTGTGAAGATTGTAGTCCCCAAGGAGAGAAGAATCTCATTCAGTTGGATGAAGTTGTGGGTTTGTCCGTTGGCCATCCCTTTGTATTGTTTTGAGAAATAGCCTGGTTGTGGGCAAAGTTTTGGATGCCTTTTGAGGTTGTGGAATATTTTTGTCCCTTAGAAGTCTTTTGGGCAAGTTTCTACCTTGTTAGGGGTAGAAATCAATCCATGGAATATATTTGAGAAACTCTATTGGAAGCAAAAAATCTCATGAAAATTCATGGTTTCACATTAAAAATTTGGGGATTGTAGGTAATCCCCAACCCCTAATCATATGGACCAGTGGAGAGCTATGATCAAGCGATAGTGAGTAAAGGGGTTAAAGGAGGCGAAAGTCAAAAGGAGCACATGTATCCATTGTAAGGTGTTGGTGGAAATATGGATGTTTTATTAAGGCACTCGTGAAGATAAGATCTTTTGATAAGGTGCCAGTGGAAGGTTGGATTTTTTTAGGATATTAGGACATCTAGATCGTTGACATTTGCGTAGTTGGAAAGTGTGGATGTTCCATATATTTGTAATTTGGAAAAAAAATTATAAAGGGATTTATCGAAATACTCAAATTATGGATGGTAGTAGCGATGGAAACTTGAGCAAAGGAACTATGATGTGACTATTACTATGGGTCAAGAATCTGGAAATTCAAAAAATCTTAAATAACATTAGTTTATGTAAAACTTGGACCCAGATGTTAATTGGATTTCCCATATGGGGGTTATGGGCATCCGCGTGGATAATGACATGGTAGTTTGTGTGGCATGAGGCATAGGGTTGGATGATGTGGCATTAAGGTGCCAACAAAGATAATATGGTGGTTGATGTGTCACATGTTGTAGCAAGTGATGTGGAATTAAGAAGTCTATAATTTCAGATTTTTGTAAAAATGGGATTTTTGGATTTTTGTGGATTTGGATGAACCTAGAAAAGTTAGAAACCTATATATCCAGATGACCAGAAGTTTGAGCGTGTTGATAGATGATGTCGTGGCACTATGGTGATGTGGAAAACAAAGTCATATAATGTCAACATGGAGGCTAGGTGGCAGTCGATGTGGAGGTGACATGAATGACAAATGTTCTAAATGGTGAAAATTTGAAAATTTAGTTTTTTGTTAAATGAGATATTTAAGGTTTTCTTGTATTCGGATGTATCTAGAGGTTTGGAATATCCATTTGGATCTTGATAGGTTAAAAGTTTAAAATACTAGAAATCCAAAAAAATTTATAATAGGGATATAAGGAAAATCCCAGATCTGGATGTGAGCAGGTTGAGGATATGGCCATATGTGATGGAGACATGTAGGAAAGCACTGCCACATTAGGCACATCTTAACTGATGTACCATTGTATGATGGGGACCTGTTGATGAAGGAACACCATGTGTTTTCCACATGTCAATGGTACATATGTTGATGTGGTGCTAGGAAGGGAAAATCTTTAGATGACCATAACTTTGCATCCATAACTCAGATTTTGATGGAATTTATATTGTTGAAAAACTCTTGATGAGCCAAAGACAATGGTAATATCAAAAAACATTTTCAGGATGGTTGCTAGAAGAAGAATTTTGTTAACCCTATCTCTATAAAGTAACCTTGGAGGTTTGATTTGTACAATCCATACCCTCAAAAGGCCTTAAGGGGACGAGGTGTGTTAAAAAGTCCTATTAGAGCTAAGTTTTAGTGCTTGTGTTGGATGAACTCAAGATAGGGAGTGAGTTTGAAATTTGTTAATAAAAAATGTTCTTTCATAAATACAAGGTTTGTTGTAGTAAAATTGTTAAATTCATATTTATTTGGTTTGTGAATTTATCTATAAACTAATTGGAATAATAACCCAAATCCGAATGTGACTTGCAACAACAACATAACATCAATTTCAGGCCATTGTAGGCTAATGCACATATGGCCAAAGAAATTACGTATGTTGTAAATTATTTTTTAATTAAACTAACACTAACATGTTATTTCAACACATAAAAAGACACACAATAGTAGAGAAGGAAGGAATGTTTAGCATGATTGTGGAGTAAAACTTGGAGAGAACTTCACACAACAGGGAAGATGAGTCAGATGAGAAGAAAGTTCTTGAGACCCCTTCTGATTTGATGGAAACAATGAGAAGTTTGAGGTTTGAAATTGTTGATTTTTTGTAGCTATGGTCGATCTTCATAATGTTTTCATTTGTACTTAGTAATATTGAAAAATGAATTATATTTGTAAAAGAAAATTTATTTGAGGCATGTTCTTCATTCTTGCAATAAAAACAAATTATTATTTGATTTTATATTTGAAAAGGAAATATTATAAGGCACATCAAGAGGGAAAAATGAAAATGAAAATTTGTATTTTTCCACCACAAGTGACCAAGTCGGCCCTCCAAGTGATGAGTTGGCTTGCCCATTAGACACTCCCTTTTGCATGGATAGACCACTATAAATAGAGCCTATTCACTCTCCTTCAATGACACACTTCGAACACACATCTCATATATGTTCAAGAGAAGGATGCAAGGAGCATAAGGATGAATATAAGAAGGAAAGTATACACTCTCTCTAGAAAATCAAAGTGGCCAAGTTTTGTACTCTCAGTGATGCAATAAGAAATTCATGTGGAAGAGTGCGAAGATCTGAGGCTAATATGAAGGGCCTGAGGCACATATCTTTTGTGGAATACGTGAGAAGTTTGAGGCACATCTTCTATGACATGTGCAAAGTCTAAGGAAAATATTTTGTGGAATAAATGTGAGGTCTGAGGCGCTATTTTTCTGAGGAATAATGCGAATATCCGAGACTTATCTCTTGTGTTTCTGATGATGTTTCTTGGTTCTCTTGAAGATGTTGTAGAGCTTCTGTGGAAAAAATTGTGGAGGGTTGACTTGGTCCTTGATGGTTGGTCATCTTTATCGTTAGTTGATGTTGATGTATCTCTTGTTGCATTGATTCTCTAAGGATAAGGTTGGATGGTTTTTCCCCATCATGGGTTTTCCAAGGGTAAAATATTTTCTCTTGTGCATTGAGATCTCTATTGCTCTATTGTCTATTTGGTTGAATTTTTGAAGTATAATTACTTAATGATCTTACTACTGCACTAAACAACATACATATAATTGGAAGTAATTATCAAAGTTCAGAAATAAGTACTTATATCAATTGTACAAGAAAATCAACAGAACTTCAACGCTATAAGGTAGATAATGAAAGGATCATCAAAGCCCAAGAGAAGTAGACTAAAATAAATGTATTGCTACTATAAAGACTATTAATTTGCAAATGTATATGCAACATAGACCAATTGCCAATAATGTAGATAAGCATTAGGAAAAGAAGTTTCCCAACCTATCTAAAATTGAGAAATATGTGCCAACAACCAACAACACATGAAGAAGCATTTCAAGGAAGAGGCACATGAGTTCTAAGAATCATAAATCTAGTGAGGACACCTTAGTAGACACCTTTGGCAAGGAAACATATAGTTCAAACAAACTATCCAATAATGTGACCAAATTGGAGTTACACAAGAAAAATATGAAAAGGTCTATGAAGAATTCCCTATGCAAGGAATTCCAAAAGGAAAAATCCTCCTACTTTTGAGGGTGAATTTAGGAAAAATGAGGAAGTGAAAGCATGGTTTTTAGGGATGAAAAAATATTTTAGGTTGCATAATTACTATGAAACACATGAAGGCTAGAGTGGCCATATTTAATTTCAAGAGAAAGTTAAATATATGGTGGGAATATCTTAGGAATGTCAAGAGAATTTGGGAAAAAAAGGTTGACGTGGATAAAATTTGAGATATATTTAAGGGAAAAATACCTATTAGAAAGGTATCATGATGGAAGGATCACAAAATTTCACAAGTATAGATTGCAAAAATTCACTTTGGATGCCTATGCCAACATTATCATAGAGCTACTAAGGTACGTGCCATATACCAAGAATGAGAAAGTAAAGATCTAACACTTTCTCAGTGGATTACAACAACCATATCAAGTTTGTATTGAGTTCAATTAACTCAGGGCACTTGATGACACTATTAGAAAAGCTAAATATTGTTATGATTAGCCAAAGCATAAGTTGGAATCCTAGACAATGTGGAATAAGACATATATGGTTGGGTTCAAGAATAAAGGATCCAAGTCATCACACTACAAGTAGTCAGGAAAAAGTGTCAATTTCAATTTTGTAAAAGGAGTGAATACCAATGAAATTTTGCTCAAAGTGAGGATAAGCCCGTTAGCCCAACAAAAGAAAGAATAGAAGAAACGAAGAAAGGAAAATTGAAATGTTGGTAGTGCGGGGAGAAACCCCTAATATGAGACAACCCTTATAGACAAAATGATAACATAAGAGTTGATAATGTCCAAAAGGTTAGAATTGTCAATAATGTAGCAAGAAGCATACCCAAAATTTATCCAATTGTGGAAAATATGGAAGCATACCACCAAGCTTCAATGGTGGAAATGGAAATTATACTTTCCAACCACTTTATTTCAATTTTGATTGACCTTGGTTCTAACTTTAGCTATATTTCTCCACAAATTGTTGAAGTTTTGTTTTTTATAGAAAAAGAAACATAGCAGGCCATGGTTGGTATAAATAGCTACAAGAAATAAGAGAAAGGTTATTTAAGTCAATGAAACGTTCCCATTTCAAATGAATTGATCACACTCAATCAGATTTGAATGTGTTTACACTAGGGTCATACAACTTGCTAATTGACATGTATTGGTTGGTAGCACACAAGGAAAAAATAGACCATTTTGATAAAATTTTATAATGCGAAGATGAAGAGGGAAAGAAAAGGATCTTACAAGGCATGCAAAACCAATACCAGTAAGGAAAATTTTATAGTACAACTTAAGAAATGTTATAGGAAAGGATGCCACCTGTATGTTATTCATGTGTTAAATTCAGATGAGGACATGTTAAAAATTGAGGATCCAATGTTATAGGAATTCAAGGACATATTTGTAGAGGAAATACTAGGATTGTCACATAACCTATACATTAATTTTTTGATTGAGCCTATGCTTGGGGTGGTGCCAATGTCTTGGGTGCCATACAAGTTAAGTACTTAAGTTAGTAGAGCTGTAGTTGCAGTTAAAAGAAATTATAAATAAAGGATGTGTTCGATTAAGTATACCCCCTAGGGAGAACCAACCTTGTTCAAGAAAACAAAGACAACACTCTCTGGTTGTACATCATTTATTGGTAGCCAAACAAAGCAACTATCAAGAACAAGTATCCATTACCATGGATCTATGATTTACTTGATCAAATGAGAGGAACCATCTTGTCCTCCAAGATAGACTTAATATCATGGTACCATCAAGTTAGGATAAAAGAAAAAGACATTCACAAAACTATTTTTAGGACCAGGTACGATCATTATGAGTTTGTAGTGGTGACATTTACACTCACCAATGCACTAGCTACATTTATTCATTTGACAAACAACATTCTCAACAAATACCTAGATAAGTTAATTTTACTATTCATTGATGATATTATGGTGGATTCAAAGAACAAGGAAGAACATGCACAAAACCTCATAATATCATTATAGGTGTCGGAAGAATATAAATTGTATGCAAAATTAAACAAATTTGATTCCTTCTAGAATCAAGTATATTAGTTGGGGCATGAAATCTCAGACAAAGGGGTTGCAGTGGAATCTAAAAAGATTAAGGTGATCATTAATCGACCAACGCCTCAAAATGTGACAAAGGTGAGCTAATTTATGGGTTTTGATGGGTATTGTATAAGATTCATCCAAGGATTTCTGAGAATCTTTAGCCCAATCACTTCATTGTAGAAGAAAGGAGTAAAATTCGTGTGGGAAATAGAATGTGTAGTGAGCTTTCAATAGCTGAAACACCTCTTGATAAACGAACCTATCCTTAGAATTGTCGATTCAAACAAAGACATTACAATCTATATAGATTCCTACAAGGAAGGACTACAAGGAGTTGTTATGCTAGAGGGGCATGTGGTCGAATACGAGTCTAGAAAATTAAATTAACATGAAAGGCACTGTGTGACCCATGATTTGGAACATGTAGACACGACTAATACATCTTGAATATGTGGAGGCATTAAGATTTTTTCTACTAATAGATCACAGTGGGATGATATATTTTTTTCATCAACTTCTCTTAAACGCAAGGCAAGCTAGATGGATGGCTCTCATCAATGAGTTTGAACTTGAAATTTGGCACATTAACTACAAATACAATCAAATAATATATGTACTCAACAAAAGCATATAGCTTATACATATGGCAACAATAAGCACTTGTGAGTCAAATATAAATGACTGAATTAAATATGCCCAATAAGATGATGAACATTACAAATATGTAAAAATATGTTTGGAGCAAGAGTAAGAGCCCAAGGGGCCAAGGTTTGTAGATTATCACCTGATAAACTAAAAGCTATTGATGTATAGGGCTTAACAAGTTGTACATATTTGATTCAATGGACTTGAAGAGGCTCATTGTAGATTTTCCTGTAGATTCACAACTCATGTAATGTACTAAAACACAAGACAAGAATCTATTCTACTATTTAAACAACGAAAACCAATGATCGATAAAAACAATAATTAGCAAGAGGAAGATAATCAATGGAACATAACACAATATTTATCTGGGGAAAGCCACAACTCAAAAACTCTACTATCTATATTGCATTAATAAAAAAGTCTGAGTGAAAATACAAAGCTTGTTGTCACTAGAACAATTCCTGCACAAGTATAATCAACTCTCTGCTCACAAGCTAGCTCAAGCCGAACCTTACCTCTTTCGCTGCTCTCCAAGCCCCTATTTTCATGCACACTTGGTCAAATAATTTGGATGAATACAACATGGTATTCTTAACCTTGAGCTCATTTGCACAAGTATTTTCTATCCTTTTCCTTACTGACTTCCTTTGGCCAATACTTAGCTAAATTTCCAAGCCTCCAAGATTCTAATTCCTTACCCAATTCCCAAGAGGATCAACCCATATTTAATTGGGAAATCATGCTTCCAAAACTACGCAATCCAAACTTAGGTCCATAACTGATTGCATGCATGATCTGTACAACTCATAAAATCATACAACTGATAGTACTCTGTCATTGCACTCTAGTCTCAATTCCTCTGAACTGACACACATGAGTTTCTCATGAGTGAATCTTCAGTTAGCTGGAGGAGCACTGAGGATGCACCAGTGAACCAACTCACTACTAGACCTCTACTAATTCCTGCAATAGTTAGAACTAGTTTAACTAACTATAAATCAATCAATCTAAGTTATCTATATACAACTCCAATAAACTCAATCTGGACCCCTAAAAATTATGGATCACACTTACATGAATTTAGATAGACTTCCAACTCGAATTTCCTAAGCTAACTAAGTGAGCTTAACTAAGTTAACTATTAAAAAAACAACAACAACAACATCCAATCTGAATCAGTATGATGCATTTGTCACCAAAGTCTCTAACTGCTACTGCCGCTGTCGACTGAAAACTCTGTGATTCTGCACTATTGTAAACCCTTCTCTGTCCTCTTCATTATCTGAATGCTCTAGCCTCTGTCACTCTAATCTTTGACTGCATCAACCGCTACTGATTCCGCCTACTACTATGTACTTTGGGATCCCGTAACAAGGTACAATCCATGAGATAAAACCTCTCAATGGACACTCCCCAATTTCAGCCCTCTTGGGACTTTCAATTCACATCAACCCACCTCACACCTAGAGGTATGGCTGCATGTGCTCCCGCTTATCACATGGCTTAGAATTTCCCCTTACTTGAGGTCTTTGCATGAGTGGATGACTCCAATTGTTCTCCTCTTGCCTTTTCCAATTATGGTTGGTCCATAATTGTCTGAGACTGCTTCTGAGGCTTCTTCGGGGGTTGCATGTTGAGAGGTAATTCCCTCTCAACCACTAAGTCTCCAACCTTTTCCTTACTCGTCAATTCTTTTCATGCATCTATATCTTGCACCTCAAGATCATATAGGTTTTTGGCTCGCACACCAATCTGTTTCATTTATCCCTCTGTAACGAAATTTTCTGAAAAAAAGTGTTGATTTTAAATCGACGATATCTCCCTCGTCCAAACTCTGATTTAGAAAATTGTTTGTTGAATTTGGGTACTTTTTTCACAAGGAACCTAGATATACTTGTTTTCAAAAATTTTCAAGAAAAAATTTCATATATGCTCTGCAAAATCACCACCCAAAAATTTCCCGCTCCTCAATCTGCCCATTAGCAACCTTCTAGCGCCATTAAGAAGTCTGCACATAGGGTCTTCTGAATCTACCCTAAATTAGAGTTCCATCAATCTGTAAGGACAAATTGGAATTCTTCTCTTCTATGTTGTCTTCAGCTCCGATACCATGTAGATATTTCCATAAATCTACCTTTGATACCATGTAGATTTTCCTGTGGATTCACAACTCATGTAATGTACTAAAACACAAGAAAAGAATATACTCTACTCTCTAAACAACAAAAACCAATGATCAATGAGAAAAATAATCAGCAAGAGGAAGATAATTAATGCCACATAACACAATATTTATCTGGGGAAAGCCACAACTTAAAACCCCTACTATCTATATTGCATTAATCATAAATTTGAGTGAAAATACAAAGCTTGTTCTCACTAGAACAATTCCTGCACTAGTATAATCAACTCTCTACTCACAAGCTAGCTCAAGCCAAACCTTAGCCTATTCTGCTGCTCTCCAAGCCCCTATTTCCTTGCGCACTTGGTCAAATAATTTGGATGAATACAACATGGTATGCTCAACCTTGAGCTCAACCTGCACAAGTATTTTCTATCCTCTGCCTTACTGACTTCCTTTGGCCAATACTTAGCCAAATTTCCAAGCCTCCAAATTCTAATTCCTTACCCAATTCCCAAGAGGATCAACCCATATTTAATTGGGAAATCATGCTTCCAAAATTGCGCAATCCAAACTTAGGTCCATAACTGATTGAATGCATGATCTGTACAACTCAGAAACTCATACAACTAATAGTACTCTGTCACTTCACTCTAGTCTCAACAGGGTCTTCCTCTGAACTGACATGTATGAGTTTCTCATAAGTGAATATTTAGTTAGCCAGAGCAGCACTGGGGATGCACCAATGCACCAACTCACTTGTAGACCTCTACTAGTTCCTCCAACAGTTAGAACTAGTCTAACTAACTATAACTCAGTCAATCTGAGTTATCTAATTACAACTCCAATAAACTCAATCTGGACCCCTAAAACTTATGGATCACAATTACATGACTTTAGATAGACTTCCAACTCGAATTTCCTAAGATAACTAAGTCAACTTAAATTAGTTAACTATTACAAGTTGCTATGAGAAAAAAGTACAATTTAATTAAAGGACAAATTAAATTGGAATTTCTACATGCTATTTTTAACATTTCTTGTTGCTATTTTCAACACTCCCTCTCATCAAGAAAGGAATTCAACTTTATCCTGATCCTAAACCTTTGGAATTTTCTGCATGCAACACTTCTATCTAGTGTTGTCAATATAGAAACTCCTAAAACTTTGCGCTTCTGTTGACTTTGCCTTTCTGCGTTGTCGTAAGCCCTTCTCCGTGCTCTTCATTCATCCCATTTGAATCACAAACCATCCAATCTGTCACCAAAGTCTCTAACTGCTACTACCTCTGTCAACTAAAAACTCTGCACTTCCGTTGACTCTGCCTTTCTGCACTATTGTAAACCCTTCTCCGTGCTCTTCATTATCTGAATTCTCTAGCCTCTGTCACTTTGATCTTTGATTGCATCAACCGCTATTGATTCTTCCTACTACTATGTACTTTGGGCTCTCGTAGCAAGGTATGGTCCATGAGATAAAACATCTCAATGGACACTAACCAATTTCAACCCTCTTGGGTCTTTCACTTCACATCTCCCCACCTCACACCTGGAGGTATGGCTGCATGTTCTCCCTCTTCCCACTTGGCTCAGAATTCCCCCCTACTGGAGGTCTCTGCATGAGTGGATGACTCCACTCTATCTCCTTTCTGCTTCTCCAATTGTGGTTGCTCCACAATTGTCTGAGACTGCTTCTGAGGCTTCTTCTGGGGATGCATGTTGAGAGGTGATTCACTCTCCCTCTCAACCACAAAGTCTCCAACCTTCTCCTTGCTCGTCAATTCTTTTCATGCATCTTGTTCCTCAAGATCATACAGGTTCTTGGATCATACACCAATCTGTTTCATTTGTCCCACCGTAACAAAATTTTCTAAAAAAAGCGCTGATTTTAAATCGACGATATCTCCCTCATCCGAACTCCGATTTAGACAATTATCTTTTTGAATTTGGATATTTTTTTCACAAAGAACCCAAATATACTATTTGTTTTTGAAAAATTTCAACAAAAAATTTCATATATGCTCTGCAAAATCGCCTCCCAAAAAATTCCTACTCCTTAATCTTCCCATTAGCAGCCTTCTAGCTCCATTAAGAAGTCTTCACATAGGGTATTCTGAATCTACCTTGAATTAGAGCTCTATCAATCTGCAAGGAAAAATCAAAATTATTCTCTTCTATATTGTCTTCAGCTCAGATACCATGTAGCTATTTCTATAAATCTAGCTCTGATACCATGTAGATTTTCTTGTAGATTCACAGCTCATGTAATGTACTAAAACACAAGACAAGAATATACTATACTCTATAAACAATAGAAACCAATGATCAATGAAAATAATAATAAGAAAGAGGAAGATAATCAATATTTATCCCGGGAAAGCGACAACTCAAAACCCCTACTATCTATATTGCATTAATCATAAATCTGAGTGAAAATACAAGCTTGTTCCCACTAGAACAATTCCTGCACAAGTATAATCAACTCTCTCCTCACAAGCTAGCTCAAGCCAAACCTTATCCTATTCTGCTGCTCTCCAAGCCCCTATTTCCTTGCACACTTGGTCAAAGAATTTGGATGAATACAATATGCTTTGCTCAACATTGAGCTAAACATGCACAAGTATTTTCTATCCTCTACCTTATTGACTTCCTTTGGACAATACTTAGCCAAATTTCTAAGCCTCCAAGCTTCTAATTCCTAGCCCAATTCCCAAGACGATCAAATCATATTTAATTGGGAAATCATGCTTCCAAAACTGCGTAATCCAAACTTAGGTCCATAACTGATTGCATGCATGATCTGTATAACTCAAAAAATCATATAAATGATAGTACAGTGTCCCTGCACTCTAGTCTCAACTGGGTCTTCCTCTGAAATGACATGCATGAGTTTCTCATGAGTAAATCTTCAGTTAACTGGAGTAGCACCGAGGATGCACCAGTGCACCAACTCACTACTAGACCTCTACTAGTTCCTCCAATAGTTAGAACTAGTTTAACTGACTATAACTCAGTCAAAATGAGTTATCTAATTACAACTCCTATAAACTCAGTCTAGACCCCTAAAACTTAGGGATCACACTTACATGACTTTATATAGACTTCCAACTTGAATTTCCTAAGCTAACTAAGTCAACTTAACTTAGTTAACTATTACAAGTTGCTATGAGAAAAAAATTCCAATTTAATTCAAGGACAAATTAAATTGGAATTTCTAGATGTTATTTTTAACATTTCTTGTTGCTATTTTCAACACCCATTATGGATGAAGTTCATAGGATTCCATACTTACGCCACTTGCACTATTGGAAAATGATAACAGTCACAAGGAAGTTATAATATTGGTATGGGATGAAGACATAGATTGCAAAATATGTAGCTAAATTTTTGGAATGCCCACAGGTCAAAGTGAAACACATGCATCTAACAAGATTGTTGCAACCTATACAAATCCATTGTGGAAGTCATACCATGGAATTCATCATTGATTTGCAAAAAAAACCAAATAACATGATGCAATCATGGTGGTAGTGGAAAAGTTGAGTAAGGTAGCTCACTTCACTCCTGTGAAGTCCACTTGCAATGAAATTGACATTGTAGATATCTTCATTAAAGAAAATTTCAATCTGCATGGCATGCCCAAGACCATTATACCAAATTGCCATCCTAAATTGACTTTTTTTGGAAATTGTTGTTTGCAAGTTTTGGAATGCTATCAGCCTTGAACATAGCCTTTCATCCTCAGAAAGATGGGAAAATAGAAAGAGTGAACATGGTGTTGTAGGATATGTTAAGGATGTATGCTATGCATTGGCCCATAAAGTGGGAAGAGTATTTATCTGTTGTTGGATTCACCTATAATAATGGCTACCATAAATCTTTAGAGATGAGTCTTTTTGAAGCATTGTATGGTAGAAAATGTAATATTCCAATCAATTGGAATAATTTAGTTGATCATATCATTCTTGGATTGGATATGATGAAGGAAATTGAGTAGGAGGTGATAAAATTTAGGTAGAATCTATATGGAACACAAGATTGGTATAAGGGCTATGCAAATTAGAACAAAACTCATAAGGAGTCAAAAGTGGGAGAGCATGTGCACCTTGTGATTAAATCAAATAATATTTTTTTGAGAGTGGGATCTTGTGCCAAGATGGATGTAACACCCCTTTTTGGTCCCCAAATTTTGTAATATGTAATTAATACTGATAAGGATGGGATGACCAACATGGATATTTTCTAGATTTCAATTGATGTAAATATTCATCTTTATTTAATATGTAATTGCTAAAATTGAAGAATAGAGAACCAACACGGATCTTGATGCCTAAGAAAGGAAATATGTAAGGGATATTTATAAAAGTTTCCTATATTATCGTTAATTAAATGTTTTGATTTTTGATTCAATAATTGAACTACCTAACTGCTACCAGTTATGAGAAAAATGGGGGAAGTTGTACTGAACTTCTCCAGGGTATGGGATACATAACCATTCTTGAGGATTTTGGTTGACCACACAACCCAAGGATGGGCCCAATTTATCATGACTAGGAAATGCTCGTGGAGTTAAGGAGAAGAATCAAACCGACAGATAAATAGAGAAGAGAAAGGTGGAGAGAAGCAAGGGGAGCAATGGAGGAATGAAAGAGGAGTATGTGCAAATAAACTAGAGAAAACCTATAGGAATGAAATATAGAACCATGTGTGCGTTCCAAGACTGTAACTTTGAATAGGAGGAGATAGAAGGACTTATCAATCACAATAGACCTATGTGGAATTGTTATTTAACCAAATTGGTTAAGGAAATTAGTAAGTAAGCCTTTAACCTGAGTCAAAGGGCCAGGAGGAATTCTAAATGTTTCTTTTATTCAGGAATGTAAGGCACCAAGAAAAGGAGAAGCATCGGGGGATTTATAGAATAGTGAAGGGATCCATTTTGTTCTATGAAATCCCATGATGGTGATACTTTGCTGTGTTCATTATCCATAGCTCAGTAATTGAAAGGAATAATTCTAATTCTTGTATGTGAAGGAGAGTGACCTTCATGTCCTCTGCCTTGCATTGAATTTTATTGAACCTTGGGTGAGATTCCCCTTAAGGCATCATATTTGGCTCACAGATGGCCAAATGCAAGAAATTTTCATTGTGGTTGTGCCTATGGTGGGGCGGAGACTAGCTCTCCATTCTTCAATTTCTAGAAACTTTACGTAAATTAGATAAGTATATCTATTTGTCTTCTAATAAATGAAATTGTTGTTCAATGTTTCATGATTATTTCTATGTTGGTCACTGTGTATGTTTGTAATGATAAGATGTAAGTTTTTGTGTTGGCTTATTGAATATGTACAAGTGATGAGATTAATGTATTGTATAATTTTGCTTGGGTGTTTGCTATTACTTCTTTCATGAATGGATGTTATATATATAAGTATTCTCTGAAACAAGCTACCTATGATGAATATGAGACGCGTGGTTTAGTAAGGTGAATATATAAGTTGAATTGATATTTGTGGTTCTTCATGTATTCTATAATGTGAATGGCCTTTACTAGGCTAATGGTGGGATAGAACAACTGTGAATATATCCCTATTTTGAATGAGAATAAATGATAGTTCTTCAGTGATTGGAAACCTTGTTTCTTTTAGAGGTGAGCCTAAAGGTTGACCCCTCTATTTGTCAGAGTTGGAGTTGATAATGTGTTGTTGTAGTTTTCAGTCTAAAGGAATGTGAGTAATTTAAACTTAGTTAGCTGAATTTGGGAAGATCTATCCATTGACCATTTTATGTCTTTCTATTATGGAGATGTCATATTGAATTAAATGTTTGGAATGTCTTCATAGGTTGGAAAATATTTTCGAGCTTGTAGAAGTATTTGGGAAAAGTTTATGCCCTATTAGAGTCGATTCAACCTCTAAAACTAGATTGTGAAGCACAATAATGTTTTATAATTTTGGGGTTGTTAGTGGAAATTTATGAAATTTTGGGTTTAGAGGCTTTGACCCTAGCCCCTCATCATATGATTTGATGGGGGGTTGTGACCAAGAGATTAGTTAGAAGGATATTAATCCCTATAGGACACAATGTCATGAAGCTATGGTATCAAGCTATCGAGTGTTGGTAACATATTGAACAACCATGAAATGTAAACCCTTAATATTGACAGATTCAAAATGTTCATCAATTAATTGGCATTATTTTGATTGGTTGAAGTCTTCCAATTAGATCAATACGAAGTATTGTGAATAGAATTTTTTTGTTTTCTTGGAGGTTTGGTGGGCCAATGGTTTGATAAATAAAATGTCAGTTGATAGAAAAAGGTGGATAATGCAACAATTAACAGTTCGTTATTGAATCAAGTGAGAGTGGTATTTGAACCTTTTTAGTCTAACCTTAGTGGTTTGGTGGCCTAGTGACTCAAATATTGAGTATCAAGGTACTATCTATCAGAGTATCAGGAGACTAGGTGTTAGGAGGTTGGGATTTCTCACTATTATCCATTAGGATATTGGATGTAAGTTTATCAGGTGTTTGAGTATTAGGAGGTTAGGACACTAGTTATCGGGGCTTCCTCTTAATATCATCAGAAGTCAATACTACCATTACATATAATATTGGCATGGTGAGTTGATATGGGTTAGTGTTGTACAATGATGACATGTGGGAAAAGTGATTTCCATGTCGCAATGTTACAATGTTGACATGGCATAAAAAAAACTTCTAATGGCGATAACTTTGGATCCAAAAATTGGCTTTGGATGAAATTTATATCATTGGAAAGATTTTGATGAGAAGAAGATGATGGCAATATTAGAAACAATTTTTAAGGTGGTTGAACGAAGATAAAATATGACAACCATATCTCCATAAATTAACCTTAGAGATCGAGTTCAGATATCCTATATCCTTAGTCAAGCATTAAGGGGTTGGGTACATAACAAGGAGGTCTTAGAGGTGTGGTTCAAACACTAGGCCTAGAGGGTTAGAGATGCACCACTAAGTGGAATTTGGAGCTTTGATACATAATGGTATTAGATCTAAGGTTTAGCACTTGTATTAAATAGGTTCAAGAGAGAAGAATCAAATGGGTCTTGTCAATGTTAAAGGTTTGTTGTAGTTGAGTTAATCTTTACTTGATTTATGTAAACAATGTTTGAGTGTGATGTGTAGTAACAATATAACATCAATTTTAAGCCAACATAGGTCAATATAGGTGTAACCAAGGCAACTAGATATATTGGAATTATTTAAACTAGCAACTATGTGTTTTTTTGACACATAAGAAGACTTGCTAGTAGTAAAAAAGAAACAAGAAGATTAATAAAATGATACAATATAGATTAGATAATACTTGACACAATATCAAAGAGGAGTCATATGAGATAAAGACAATGAATATCCAACCCAATTGAATGGAGACTCTTATAATTTTTAGGGCTAAACTCATGATCTATAAGGTACACAATGAGAGGATTATTAAAGCCCGAGATAAGCATGGGGAATTAACTACAATGGTGTTGCAAAAAATATTAGATTTACAAAGGAAGAAAAAACATGAAATAGCTACCAATAATGCAAACAAGTATAAGTCCAAACATGTTCCTAACCCATCTAAAATTAAAAAAGCATGAACCAATGACCAACAAGGTAGAAGGAAGTGGGTCAAGGAAGATGCACATGAATGTAAAGAAGGATACAACTAGCGAAGACACTTCAACATACAAATATGGAGATGAAATTGACTAACTATCTATCATAATAACAACATTAGAATTACATAAGTAGAAGAAGAAAAGGGCCATAAAGAGTTTATTTCTAAAATATTAAGAAGGATAAACCTCCCACATTTGATGGAGAAGTTAGACAGAATGAAGAAGTTGAGGCATGGATATTGGGCCTAAAGAATACTTATGGGTGCATAATTATTCTAGGAATATGAAGGCATGAGTGGCCATATTTAACATAAGAGGGAAAGTTGATATTTGACAGGGTGGCCTCAATAACATCAAGGGAATTTGAGAGAAGAAGATGACTTGGAATAAATTTGAGAAATATTTTAAGGATAAATACTTGTTTGAAAGGTACTATGATGGAAAAATCAACGAATTTTCATGAACACAAGTTGGGGAAACTCACCATGCATACACATGCCAATATATTTATAGAGTTGATGAGATATGCGCCTTACATCAACGATGAAAAAGTAAAAATACAACATTTTCTCATTGGATTACTCGATTTGTATCAAGATAGAATTGAGTTTGATGAGCCAAAAACACTTTAGGGCACTATCAGACTGGCTAATTACTTTTATGACCAATCAAAACACAAGATTGAGTATTTAACACGGTGGAGGAAGAAGGAGAATACCAACTTCAAGAAGAAATGATCAAAACCCTCACAGTATAAGTAGTAAGGGAAGAGAGTTAAATTTAGTATACCATCTTGAAGTGAGTATCAATAGATTTTTCTTGTTCAAATTGTGGATAGATCAATTAGACCAACAAAAAAAGAAGTAAAAGAGCCAAACAAAAGGCCATTGAAGTGTTGGGGGTGTAGGGATGAGAATCTATTGAGATATTGTTCACATAGGAAACATGATAGCAAAAGGCTATATAACATCCAAGAGGCCATTACTATCAATGATGTTGCTAGGAATCTACCTTAGATTTATGTAACTATGGAGAACTGACAAGTAGACCAGCAAGCTTCAGTGGTGGGGATGGAAGGTATACTTTCCAACCATCCTATTTCAATTCCAATGGCCTTGGATCTAACCTCAATTATATTGTATCACAAATTGTTGAGACATGTCTTATAGAGGAAGAAACATACAAAGCCATTGTATAGCAGCTATACATGTGGAAAATTTAGAAAATGATAACAAGCTAAAAATTGAAGACCATCAAGTGCTACAAGAGTATAGAGACATATATCCTGAGGAAATACTAAGACTAACTCCCAAAAGAGACATTTATTTTTCAATAGAACTTACGATAGTAGTAGTATTTGTGTCCAAAGAACTTTATAGAATGAGCATGCCTATTTTAGTGGAATTGAAGATATAGTTAAATGAAATGTTAGACAAGGTGTACATAAGGCCTAATGTGTCTCCATGAGGAGCACTAACATTATTTGCTACAAATAAATATGGTAACCTCATAATATGCATTGATTATATGAAGATGAATAATATGAACATCAAGCAAAAATATCTATTGCCTATAATTGATGACCTCTTTGATCAAGTGAGAGGAGGCACAATATTTTCAAGAATAGACTTGAGGTTTGGATATCACCAAGTTAGGATCAAGGATGAAGATAATTATAAAACCACATTCAAGACCAAGTATGGGCACTACGCATTTGTGGTGGTTCCATTTGGACCAAAACATTCCCCAACTACCCTTATGTGCCTAATGAACAATATCCCCAACAAGTATTTGGATAAGTTCATAGTGGTCTTTATTGATGACATCTTAGTGTATTCAAGGACCAAGGAGGAGCATGAAGAACACATTAAGATGGTATTGCAGGTGATAAGAGAAAATGGGCTTCATACCATATTTAGTAAATATGTTTTCTTTCAATCACACACTATTTAGGTCATGCCATTTTGAAAGAAGCAATGGTAGTTTATCCAAAGAAGATCAAGGCCATCATGGAATGCCCCGTCCCTTGAAATGCATTAGAAATAAACCCTTTATAGGATTGACAAGATACTATAATAGGGTTATTAAAGGGTTTTCAAGGGTTGTACATCCAATTACTTTACTATTGAAGAAAGGTGAAAATTTCAATTGGACCTCAAAGTGCATAACAATTTTTGAATAATTGAAACACTTTTAAGAAAATGCTCCCATTCAAAATATTGCAGATTCAAAAAATAACTTAGTTTTTATATATGCTTGCAAAAAAGGACTGGATGGAGTTCTCGAGACATGTGATCAACTATGAATCCAAGAAATTAAATGAGCACGAAAAACACTATGTAACCCATGATTTAGGTCTTGCAACCATTGTGCATTCTTTAAAAATATAAATGCACTAATTACGAGAAATTTATATTAATGACATATAACAATAGACTGAGGTACTTTTTTGATGATCCCTGATTGAATGCTAAGAAAGCTATGTATATGGATGTTATTAGTGAATTTGAATTTGATATCCAACACATTAAGGGAAGAAAAACCTAGTAGCAATTTCTCTTAGATGGAATGTGCAAAAAACACATATCATAGAAATCAGTATATGTGAATCCTATATAAAAGAAAGAATCATAGATACTCTACAAGGTGATGAACACTTCAAGGTGGATTTCTAGAGAAAAATCTTAAGGGGATGATGGGAGAAGGGTATCAACTAACAAAATATTGCTTATTGATGTACAAGGGTGGATTGTACATACCAAATTCAACAAACTTGAAGAGGATCATAATGGATGAACTCCATATTAAGAGGCCTTATGCTAGTAATGTAGGATATAAAAATATGATAATAGCCACGAACAAGTTATATTATTAGCCTAGAATGAAGAAAGAAATTGCTGAATACATTGCTAAATATTTGGAATTTCAATAGGCTAAAATTGAACATACACATATAACAGGGTTGTTGTAACAAATACAAATTCTAGAATGGAACCCCTGTTTCAAAATGGAAACAAATGGAGAAAATCCAAAAAACGCTTGATCATGAGAAAGTTAAAAATAAAAAGTTTGGTTCCTTATGAGATAATGTTGAGTGAAATATGAGCAACTCCCATTGAAGCAATTGATATGGTGCGTCTTATAATGTATCTAAAAAGAATTGAGCAAATGGGAGTAGGTAGATGGCTGAAAGTTATCTTCAATGAAGGCATGAGTGAAAGAAAGAAATCATGGATGAGACAAAAAAATGGATGCAAAAATGGAATATTTATCGCAATGCATGTCCCACAAATAGTAAGGAGTTAAATAATTTTGTTATGGAGAAGTTTTGTAAGCGTATATGGGGGAAAAAGTTGGGTATAAAGAATAAGTACTATGTTCAGGAATTCAACCCCACTTATGATCTACAAAAAAGGAGTACATTGGAGCTAACATTTCGTGGAGAGAAAAGATTCTTATTGCTTAATTAAGAACTAACTCACATCAAATTCGGTGTGACACAGGATGGTGGAAGAGACCTAAAGAAGCTTGGGAAGAACGAGTGTGTACTTTTTCACTTCTTGGGAAATAGAATCGGAAAAGAATTTTATTTTGGAATGTGATGCTTTCAAAGACATCAAGGACAATTATGGCAGTATGTTAGCATCAATTATTTGACATTGTCTTTTCAGTGAGGGGATTGTTAGAAGGTTGGGTCAACTCATCATCAATTTGAGTAAGAAAAGGATTGAATTGCAAAAGGCAAAAAATAGGGAGGTTGGTAGTCCCCTAAACTATTTTTAGTCTTGTGGACGTTAAAATATCATTAATTAATTCATTCATATCTACGGACTTCATCACTAGTCTACTTGGATGACTACCAAGAAACATAATGAAATCATGGTGGCGATGGATACTATTATCAACGAAACTCACTTTATTCTTGTGAAGTCCAACTATAAAGCAATCAATATTTCCCATATTTTTATTAAGGATATTTTTAGGTTGCATGGCATCCCCAAGAAAATCATATTTGATCAAGATGCCAAGTTTATTTCAAAATTTTGGAAACCTTTGTTCAATGGTTTTGAGAGACAATTAGTATTTAGCATGAACTACCATCCTCAAATAGATAAACAAATAGAAAGGGTGAAAAATGTGTTAGAGGATGTTAGCAACATATGTTAAGCATCATCCCAAGAAGTGTTATGACTAATTATCTATGGTAGAATTTTTCTATAACAATGACTTCTTGGAATCACTAAAAATGGGTCCCTTTAAAACATTATATGGAAGAAAATGTAACAGTCCAATCAAATGGGATAATCCAGTGAACCACATTACACTTGGACCATATGTGTTAAAATAAATGGAATATAAAGTGATAAAAATCAAGTGGAATATGAAAGAGGAACAAAACTAATAGAGAAGCTATGTAGATTAAAACATAACTCATAAGGAATTTCAAGTAGAAGAGGATGTGTATCTTAGGATTGAACCTAAGAAATTTTCTTTGAAAGTGGGATCATGTATCAAATTTTCTTTACTTTATTATGGAGCCTTTGACATCTTAGAGAGAGCAGGTTGGCTACCAACAATGGAAGCAAAGGTAGCATGGGAATTTCTACATACAATTACAAAGTCGCTCGTAGTTGATCCAATTATAAAGTTCGTGACATATGTTTCGCTAGTAATATAAATGCTTGTCCCACCTCCTACTGTAGAATACATGATGTATTCCATGTATCTTTTCTTAAGAAACGTGTGCATAATTCTAATCATATTATTTATTTGGATGTGATAAAAATAGAACTAGAAGGATAGTTTCAATTAGAGTTTCAATGCATAATCGATAGGAGGGAGACATTGCTCCAGAATCAAGCCATCATGCAAGTTAAGGTGCATTGGAAACACTTAGGAGTAGATGAGGCCACATGGAAATTAGAGGATGCCAGAAAATGGCACACCTTTTTTTTCTACATAGATTCTACTATGAGTAATAGAACACCGATGACAATGCTCATTTAAGGAGAAGGGGATTGTAACACCCCTTTTTAATCCCAATTGTTTTCAGTATGTAACAAGGACTAATAATGTTGGGATAACTAGTATGGATATTTTTTTTGGATTTAAGTTGACATAAATATTCATCTGTTATTTAATAAATTGCTAAAGATGAAGAAGATATTATCCAAAAAGGATCCTAGTTCCTGAGAGAGGAAAGGTGTAAGGGGGGATTTGGGGGAGTTTCCTATATATATTTTTAAATAAGGCAAGTGATTTATATTCAAAATCTGGATTACATGGCTAAAATTGTTTTACATCAAAATACCAAATCTGGCTTCAAACTGTGCAACAATTTCCATGTTCCAGTACATCCAAAAATCAAACTTATTCCCCTTAAGAGCCTTATAAACTATTACATAACAATGGTATCTCCCATAAAATGGAACAAACAAACCTAAGATCAAAACATAACTGTAATACATAGAAATGACATTATCGAAGATTCTGCTTCCTTGTCTCCTCACTATTTCCTTTGTCTCACCCACTCGTTCCAACTTTAGAAACACCAACTCCTGTGTCTTCTTACCACTGGGAAATGACTGCTTTAAGGAGATCTGCTATGATATTCTTCACCTCAACAAACAAACTGCAATAGATCAAATATGAATTGGAGGAGCGCAGGTCAGTTTCCTTCATAACGATCTTTCGCTCTAGGGATGCCTCGACACTTTCATATTTGCTATTAATGAAATCTGCGTTTGCAACATGATCTTTCTCCAAAAATTCTACCTTACAAGTGATGAGGTCAAACATATCCATTAGCAATTTGAATAATAAATCGGCTACGTTTTTCCATCAGGCCAAGTCGGCATTAGAAGACTTCCCTTCATGGCATTCTCACGAAGCCATGCTCAAATTTCTCAAGGCAACACAATTTCTAAGCCTACACTCCAATCTTGAACCAACAAATACTCTAGATGAGGGCGAATGGTCCTTATATAAGATTTCATCCTATTCCTTGCAGTTATCTTTAGATCAAGTTTCCATTAATGCATATAAATTATCAATCTTCATGCCCATTAAGTATGCATCCTATCTAAGATAACTATATATCCAACTATGCAGCCAAGTTTTTGAGGCACGAGTCAATTTTTTGCAACATCCCATCGCCGTTAATTCTCCTATATGATATACAATCCTCTCAAATCGAAGAAATAATCACTCCTCTACGGAGGACCTCTGTTGAGTTAAGAGCCTTGTTAGAGATCACATCTCCTTGCCTAGGGATTCTGCAAGATCACCATGTCATGAATGAGCTTGATACTTCACCCACCTATCCCACATGCGAGCAATTACTCCATGTATCATAATTATGATAGTGCCATCATTGATGGCCTTGATCTCTTCCTAGATCAACATTATTTTATGGTATGGGGAAGTGGCCTAGATCCTGGCCATTTATTTCATATTTACCTACTCCCAACCGTTCTCCATGGTCTTTCATCTCATTAACATCCTTGTTGAGTTGGCGTAGAATGTGGAAGAGCAAGAGTTCTTCAAACTTGTACATGAAATTATTAATCCTTTTAATTATGGAGGATCTTGTAAAATCAACTTGTTGGCTGAAGGATGTAAACAGTCGAATTACCATCAAGGAGTCACCTACTATATTTAATTTCTTAATTCCAAGTCTTAGAGTGAGATCTAGTCCTTTCCACAAAGCAAGGCGATCAACCTTATTGTTAGTTTTAACTCCTATTCCCCACGCAAATTTTGTTTTGGGTTTTTCACTGGGGCAAGTGCTCACTGCTCCTGCTCTTGCCACCCTTGGGTTACCTTTTGCTACTCCATCGAAGAAGAGTATGGCCACCAATTTCTTTTCTTTCCATAAATTGAATTCTTCTTGACTATATCTTATACAACGAACTTTTCTCAGATTAGGGAAAGGGATGAAGCTTCCAGCATGACCCGTGGATGTGCTTATGCTTAGTCACCTCCTCTTGATTCTTGGTAGCCCTTCCACATCTGAAGAATTTATACCCTCATAGATAATGATTCAGAGAGCAAAGGAATGGTCTTATTGGCAGCTTGTGTAATCAAGGGATGGTCATCTGTAAATATGCTTTGATTCCTGGTAATCTAAATAACCCAACATATGAACTTCGAAAGGGATTTCATGCCCTTTTAATGAAATAAACTTGAGAGGATCCTTGATATGACCAATTGATAAACATATCTTACCAACTTGGAGGAATGACATGAATTTGAAAAACCTGTTCAAAGGCACATCTCCACACAGATAAAGAAAAATGTCAATAAAACAAATGAGAGATTGATTCTTCTTCCTATTTTTAAATAGCACATTATGATGGACCTTGGATGTTTCTTCATTTTAAATTTTCCACAGTGAGAATGATTTTATGGACTAGAGCAACAAAAAGCGTTCACCTTCAGAATGAAATATTTGTTCCATATTTCTTTCCATAGATTAGAAGGGTCAGGGGAGGGGAGCATTCTCAATAGATACCAATAAACCTCTTTGACCGAGTAGGTGGCTAACTTTGTAGGTCACTAGGACCTGAGATCTTTTTCATTTGCATGCACCAGAGCTAGATCCTTTAAGAAATGGATTAGATTCTCCAAGGATTATTGTAGCTAAAAGGGAAGTCCTTGAAATTTCCACCCTCCCCAAATTCTAGAATCATCCCAAATTGAAATATCCCTCAATTTTTTGACTCCATTTACCTTCATCCAATCGACAAGGGGTTTGAAATATTTATAGGTAGAGAGGATAGATTTGGGAAGATACTTTTCCTTCCATATATTTATTCGAGCACCATTCCCTACCTGCTAGCCTAGATTGTCAACAATAAGAGGGGAATTATTTTTTCATAATCTCCATATTTTTGATCCACTTCCCATCCATTAGGCTTCCTCAATTCTTAATATGTGAGGCTTATGGAAATATTTTCTTGAAGAGGGCTCCTTCCACCACTCCTTTGAGTCAGAGATCAACTTCTCAACCAACTTGGCTCCTAGGGTTAAGTTTACCATGCAAGGATCATGAATCCCCAAGCCCCCCATTTCCTTGGGAAGTCAAACTACATTCCAGTTAATTAAATGAAAATTTTTGTCATTATTTGTATCTACTTTCTAGAGAAAATTACTAAGCATATTACTAATTTGGTTTAGAATGCATTTCAAAGCTAAAAGTCCCGAACATAGATATATTGGAAGGGAAGAGAGCACACCATTGATCATAATTATTTTCCCTACTAGATTAAACTAGTATGCAACCCATCCTACAATATATATATATTTTTTAAATTTTCTACGAGGCTTCATCCCAATCCTCCTTGTGGGGATTTCTCAGCGATATAGGAACTCCTAAATACTTGAAGGACCTCCATTCTCGCTGAGAAAAAAATTCTAAAATTGATGCAATCTCCTAAAGTACAATGTCGAACAGTTCCATCCATATATGCAATTCTTCCTCTTATTTACCTATCCTTCTGAAAGCTCCAAATAGATGTCCAAAATTCTCTTAAACATGGAAGCTATTATTTTGTAGGTTCCCCCCTTTAGAATGGTATCATCAATGAACTGAGAATGATTGACATCTTGACATGTCAGGCTATAGATAGGGCTAGAAGGGCTCTTGATTTATGAGCTTCTTCAGGAGTTTGGCTTAAGCTCTCAGCTTCAATGCTGTAGAGTAGAGGAGAGAGTGGGAAACCTTGCTGAAGGCCTCTAAAGGCCTTGAAAAAGGGGGTTTGTCTGCCATTAATCAAAGGAGTGAACCAAGGATTTCCGATGCACGAATTTATCCAGTTAACAAACTCCTTGCTGAATCCAAAATTTTCCATTATACTATACAAGAAATAATGTCTTAACTAATCAATTTCCTTCGCCATATCCATCTTGATGACGAAACTCGGTTCTCCTCTCCCTTGGCTCAAATGAATTTCTTCTTGGACCAAAATAATGTTGTCCAATATGTACCTATTTTGGTAGAAGCCACCTTGATTATTTGAAATCAGTCTTGGAAGGATCCTTTTTAGTCACCCAAAAATGATTTTAGATAAAAAAATTTAATATGCATTACACAAAGAGATGGGACAGAATCTGTTAAAGGAGGAGGCATTCGATCCTTGGGAAATAAAACTAGAAAGGTGGAATTTGTCCCACCTCCTACCTTTCCCTTAACCCTAGTCCAATTTAATATTCAAATTACATATTCCTTCTTGATCAAGGACTAGAAGGAGTCACAAAAGATAATTGAAAAACCATCCAGCCCAGGGGCCTTATCTGGATCTAAGGACCAGATTGCATTGACAACTTCTTCCTCGATCTCTTGCATAAGGAGGTGATTCTCTTCTTCAGTGATTTCCAGAGTGAAGGGAGATAAGAAAAAATCCATCCTTCCAACATTTATAGCCCCAATCGAAGAGAAAAATGATTAGTTTCATTCACTCTATTTCCATTTAGGAGTAATTTCCCTCACTCTATTTTGCAATTCGCGAGCCTTAGTATGTTTGTGGAAAAAGGAGGTATTTTGATCCCCGAATTTCAGCTAGATACTTCTGGACTTTAGCCTCCACAACTCTTCCTCTTTCTCACTTTCTTGGAAGATTTGTTTGTTAAGGATATTCTCCTTCTTTATATGCCCATCCTCCATTGCCTGCTCATCCATTATTTCGAAATGTTGATCCAATTCTTTTATCAATTAATCCTTTCTCCTTCCAGGTGGAACATACACTTCTCTCGCTCAATTTCAAAGGGCTTGTTTTACTGATTTGATTTTCGATTCCCAAAAAAATGCTGGGGAGCCAACATGCTCTTGCCATGTGTTGTAGTTGCTACAACAACACCCAGAATTTTGGGCATATTCAAAATTTTGGGTCCCCCCTCCGCCTGCTTAAAGTCATACAGATTATGGTCATGTTTGGAATTGGTTGATCTCTCTAGGACCCATTCCTATTAAACCCTAATTGGTGTACCCCCTCACATGACACATGTCATCTTTACCCTTATTGACTTACCTCGTACATTGACCTTATGGTTGCATTAGGATTTTAGGGAATTTATTGCTTTATGTGCCAACAAGCCTCTTTTCTCTACCATATTCATTATAATGAAATGAATATATCTTGTATTAATGGCTTGGTAATCACTCAATCTTAATTAGGGTTTATAAAATGCTACTTTTCCTATACATATTCAAAAACCTAAATTGACATGATTAAGGAGGTAGCCTAGCCTTGGATTAACCCTCACCCTCCAGAATGCATACTCATAAATGATTCTAAGAATTTTCACTATAACTGCATCATTACCTTGGGCATCAAACAATATCATAATCACCTGCAATGAATATATCCATTAAGATGCTTGGTTTTGGAGTTAATTTCAAAATTCAAGTATGTTTTGTTTAATCTATAGACCTTGTAAGATAATACTTTCGATTATTTATTTCCCTTTATGTTATCATATATTCACTCCTTAAGTGGATTATTTCTATTATCATTCATTTTCCATGCTCTCACATGAAACGTGCCATTATTGTGGACTAAATTAATGAAGTATTTTTTATTTCTTGCAAGAAGTAAAGGTGGTTTGTGCTGAAAAGTGTAACCAGGTTCGGTATTCATAATGACATATGTAATTATGATTTTATGTAATTGATATAAATAGGAAAAGTACATTTATTTTTGTAATGCTTGAATCACGGGTTTCATGATCAAGGAATTTTATTTTTAGTTAAAGTTCCCATTGTGAGCTACTAGGTTTGGTCATGAAGTCATAAAATTCATAGAGTCAATGTCAAAGTTTGAAGACCCATTTTGGGCATGTAATCCATTGTAAAAGAATTATTATCCCTCCAAGACCTTTCAAAAATCTCTTCTTCATTTCGGCCTAAGGATGCTTCCAAAATGACAAGTCGAATTACCTATATCTCAAGTAAGCTTATATTGATGCACGAAACACTATATATAGGGAGCTCAACCTCCATTTTAGAGAAAGAGAAATTTGGTCAAGAAATTATGAAGAAGAATAAGTGTGAAGACATCTAGAAAAAAACCTCATCATCAAGTGATGGAGAAATGAAGTCAACCGAGTCAATTTGTGATCTGTTTTAGGGCTCATCTCCTCCACACGTGCGACATTATAGTGTTGTCTATTGCAGAAAAAGGGACGAGGTATTATAGTCATATTGAGAGGGAATTTTTGGGAGAAAACAAGAAATATACCAAGCTGAATTTCCAAAGAATAAGTCTCCTTCTAGAGAGAGGAAAATCAACAATCAAGATTGGTAAATCTCATGTGATAGGGTTTCTAAATTAGAGCCGAACATTGCAAGTCTATTCCAGGGAACCAAAATTTTGAAGGATAGCCGAGAAGGAGGAAGAAGAAAGGATTTTGACTATCGTTGACTCAAGGAAGAAAAAACTCATCAAGGAAACCTCGTGATTTGGTCTTGGAGAGGTTAAATAGGTCAAGGGTCTTGGTATTCGTTAATTGAAGTCTCTATAAGAAGAAGAATCCGTTTGGGTTTTCCTTTCAATTTGTAGAGGTTTAGGTCTTGGTTGATTGGCTACATTATGTGTCTCTTGTCTCTTTATTGTTTATGCATTGGTAGCTATTTGATGAAGGAAAAAACAATAATAATCTAAGTAAAGAGAATATCCTAATCTATATAAGCAAAAATCATTCATATGCAGTTATTATTGGAAGAGAAATCTCATATTACCTTTTCCCTAGATTTCTCAACATGGTATCATAGCTAAGGTGACAAATCATGGAAAGGGCATCTCATCAAGGGATACTCAATGATCAAATCTTGAAGGATATCAAATAAAAAATATCTACATAGAAGTGACAACACCCTAGATCGAAGAAGAAGTCTACACTAGAAGAAGTCTTGGGATCCTCATAATACCACAAAGACCCTACTCAAGTTGAAGGGACTTACAAATCAATTTTTCTTGAAGATTATTCATCTTAGAAAAATATCAAGGATGTTGTCATCATATTCAAAATTTCTTAAGAAATTTCCTCTTGTTGAAGCAAGGAACTTACCATTGAATAAGATCATCCAAGAAGCATCAATACATCATCAAGAAGTCATCATTATCAACAAGGACATCACCATCAAAGGATCTAAAGTGATCTCCCTCTTTGTATGGTCAAGGATCATTCTTGAAGAGAACTATCTTCATCAAGGAGGAGCTCTATATTAACTATATCATCATCAAAATTCAAGGAGGAAACAAGTGGAAGAAGCATATTCACAAGTAAGTATATTTATTTCTGAATCTGTCAAAATGTATTTTTGAAAGGAAAAAAAAATGGTTGGGGCTTCAAAATATCTTGCATGGAAGAAGAGGATAGATCTGAATCTCATTGAAAATGAGGTGATGGATCATGTCAAAATCTCTGTCATTAAACCATCGAAGGAAGATGCTCAAGAAATTGCAAAGTTTGTGAATGGGGAAGTGAGGGCTCAAAGGATTCTCATCATATAGTCCATCAAGGATCCCCTCATTCCCTATGTATCTAAACTCAATGCCTCAAAAGAAATATATGACAAATTGGTAGAGTTGTTTTCTGTAAGCACTACAGGAGAAGTTATCTCTCTAAGGAAAGAAATATACAAGCTAAGGATATCAAAATAAGAAGGACTAGCCTCATACTTTATGAGGATATCTAAGATAAGGGATCAACTTCAAGATGTGGAAGAAATAATGTATGACAAGGAGATGACCACTGTAGTACTAAATACACTACCAGAGGAGTGAGGTAACTTTAGTTCAAGTATTTATGGGAAGAAAGAAACTACTCTATTCCAGGATCTATGGTCTTTATGCAAGATTGAAGAAACTAGACTGAAGGCAAAAACTAATGTAGGATCCAGTAAGAAAAATCAAGCATATGCTGTTATGGAAAAGAGAAGAGGAAAGTCTAGAAAAATTGGTCCTCAGAAAAAGAAGAAGAACCCGGCTAAGGTTCAATGCTATGGATGTCAAGAATATGGGCATTAGAAAAGAGATTGTACTAAGCTCAAGAAGGAAAATAACATAATAGGTAGAGAAGAAGCCCATATCACTAAAGAAGTGAAGAAAGATGAAAGGAATAAATCCAAGAAGGAGGAAGTAAAATATCTTTACTATGATTGATATAGTCTTCCTCACCTAGTTATTTTCAAGTTCCCATTTTCAAGTTTTATGTTGTAAGATATTGTTATCATGAATCACTAAGGAAAATGATAGGATGCATCATGGAATCATAGAAGCATTGTCAGGCCAGGCAGTAAAACTGATTCATATTATTCCATAGGTAGGTCATTGTTATATACAATCTGGAGTGACTTTTCAGTTCATCTCCCGATGACTGTTCACATTCCTAATTTAATTATTTACATAAAATTCACCCAATCATGAAGATTATATGTCAAAATCCCCCCCCTTAATCTGAAGGGATGTTGGTGAGTCCAAGCATCATTCTGAATCGTTCAAGCTTTTCCCTTCCAAGTGCTTTGGTGAAGATGTTTGCAATTTTCTCATTTGTGGAACAATGACGGAGATGAATTGTTTTGGCCTCAACATGATGTCGAATCAGATGATATTTAGTATTGATGTGCTTCGTTCGATCATGGAACTTTGGGTTCTTGGCCAACTTTATTGCAGAGGTATTGTCAATCATGAGTGGGGTTGATTATACTTGTTTTACTTGCAAATCTTCAAGAATTTTCCTGAGCCACACAATTTCTTTCGTTGGTTCAGCTGCTGCCACGTATTCTGCTTCTGTTGTGGAATCTGTTGGAACTGATTGTTTGCGTGATCTCCAGGAGACAGCTCCTGATCCAAGACTCATAGCATATCCTGAAGTAGACACCCCAGTTTCTTTGTCTCCATCGAAGTCTGAATCAGAGTATCCAATCAAGCTGAAGTCGTCCACCTGTGTATACTTGATTCCAAGGTCTTGAGTTCCCTTCAAGTACCTTTGAACTCTTTTTGCTGCAGACCAATGTCCCTCACAAGGCTTTTGCATAAACCTGGAGAGGGTTCCAACAGCAAATGAAATGTTTGGTCTGGTAGTAGTGAGGTAGATGAGACTTCTACAAGCTGTCTATATTTTGTTGCAACCTCAATTCCTTTCCTTCAATAGATGTGAGCTTTAAGTTTTGTTCCATTGGAGTAGTAAGAGGATTGCACTCTGTCATGCCAAACCTGTTCAACAAATCTCCAATGTATTTCTTTTGAGAAAGAAATATGGACTTTGGATGTTGGGTTACTTCAATGCCAAGATAGTAATGAACATAGCCCAAATCAGTCATTTCAAAACTTTTCCCCAATTCTTTCTTTATGGATGCAATATAGCTTTCATTGTTCCCTGTCATTAAAAGATCATCTACATATACCACAAGATATACAACTGTTTTGCCAACTTCTTGACAAATAAAGTTGCATCATCAAGATCAAAATGATTGAAGTTGAGTTTCAGAAGATGCTCAGTTAGCTTTTCATACCAGGCTCGTGGTGCTTGTTTGAGGCCATACAAGGACTTCACAAGTTTGCATACTTTATGTTCATGTCCTTTCACAGCAAATCCTTCAGGCTGGGACATAAAAACATTCTCTTTTAGATCTCCATTCAAGAAGGCAATTTTTACATCCATTTGATGGACTTTCCAACCGTTCTGAGCTGCTAGTGCAAAGAGTGTCCGGATGGTGGCCCATTTTTCTGTGGGGGAAAAAGTTTCCTCATAATCGACCCCTTCCTTCTGTGCAAAACCTTTTGCCACAAGCCTAGCTTTGTGCTTGTCAAGTGAGCCGTCAGCTTTGTCCTTGTTCTTGTAGACCCACTTGCGGCCAATTGGTTTGGTTCCAAATGGAGGATCAACCAGCTTCCAAGTGTCGTTCTTTATGAGGGCATCATACTCCTTTCGCATCGCTTCTTTCCATTCATCATGAGAAGAAATTTCTTTAAAGGAAGTTGGTTCAAAATTTGTAGACAAGTTCAATTCACAATCATAAGAAACATCCATATCAACAGGTGAATTAGAGTCATCTAATCACCTCCATTTTGTCGGTTTGAATTCCTGGTCCCTATTTTTCCAATTTCATCAGGATGAACACTTTCAAGTGTCTTTGTCAGCCACTTTGGGGGACCTTTCTAAGATGGTCTAGGTTGCTCTGTTGATTGAGTTGGGACTGAATCAATATTGAGTCTCCCAATTCTATCAATTGCATCACTTAAAGCATCATCCGTTGTTGGAGTTTCATTCGGGGGAGAGTGTGCTTCAGAAGAAGATTCCACATGTTGATCTAGAATAGGAATCCCCCCTTCAAGATGTGGAATATGATTATCGAATTCTTGAAATGATTTTGTTTTTGCGAATTTATCCAAGCGATCAAGTTGCCGCTCAACAACATTGTTAGTTTTGGATGATTCAAGAAAAATTACATCTCTAGATACAACAAACTTTTTATTTTCTTCATCATAGAGGCGGTATGCTTTGGAGGTATTTGAATACCCCAAGAAAATACACTTACGACTTCTAGCACCAAGTTTGTTTCTATGTACCTTTGGTATCAAAGCATAACAGGTGAACCAAAAATCCTGAGATGTTTTACCGAAGGAACATGTCCATACCACAATTCATAAGGAGTCTTGTTTCTTATAGCACTAGATGGACATCTATTCTTTATATATGCAACACATAGAACAACATCAGCCCAAAACATTATCTTTACATTTTTGAAAAAAAGCATGGATCGTACCATATTCAAGATTGTTCTATTCATTCTTTCAGCTACACCATTCTGTTGGGGATTATAAGGCACAGTTGTTTGATGTTTGATCCCATGTTGGCGAAGATAGTTTTCAAATTCATTTGATGTATATTATTTTCTATTATCAGTGCGAATAGACCCAATATGAGATTGTGCATCATTTTCAATCCATTTATGAAAATTCTTGAATGTTTGAAAAGCATCAGATTTATTCTTCAATAAATAAACCCAACACATTCTGGTGTAGTCATCAATAAATGTCATGATATATTTATTTCCATTTGCAGAAGAAACAGGCATTGGACCACATAAATCTGAATGAATGAGTTCAAGCTTCCTATGTGCTCTTGAATGTGAATCATGAAAAGACTCTATGCTTTCCTAGAATGCAAGCATCACATTGCTTAAGTTTTCCAGGAATTGTAGGCAAACCAACAACACCATTTTTCTTCAATAAGCGGAGACTGTCATAGTTTAAATGTCCAAATCTAGCATGCCATAATAAACTAGATGGAAGTGTACCTTCTTCATGATGAGAAATATATGAGAAATGTTGTGCATGAGCAGATGTTCCTTGCAGTTTGAAAAGTCTTTCTTCTTCTATTCCCCTCATGACAAGTGAGTGATCAGATGCTTTTCTCACCTCAAGCTTGACATCAAACATATGAATGGAGTGA